>PVKC010003850.1:0-37520 GCA_004027635.1 Crocidura indochinensis
TTCTTCTTCTTCTTCTTCTTCTTCTTCTTCTTCTTCTTCTTCTTCTTCTTCTTCTTCTTCTTCTTCTTTCTTTTTCTTTCTTCTTCCTCTCCTTTTCTTTTCCTTAGCTCCATCATCTCCCTACTTGCAGGACTTTTATCCAAGCAGTTATTGACCATGCATACCATGGATTTCTTTTTGTTGATTTCTTCCAAAGTTTATGAACAACAAGATGATAACAGTTTTGCTTTATTTACTTAATTTTATATACCAATTTCAGGAATAACATATTACTGAGAACAGATTCCTTTTCTTTAATCAGTGTGTGCTTGACTTTTAAAAATTTAAAGAAAATGGATCACATAGTTGACATAATTGATCACAATACATTTGTTTTAAGATGACAGAAAGCAAAATTTTAAAAAATATAAAGAAAATAGAAAAAGAAACTAAAATATAAAATGGAAGAAAAAAGAAGAAAACATTCAGAAGCAAGTATATATGTGAAAATTATGGTATCTCCAATAAAATTATTAATACAATAGCAGAATGTTTAGTGAGCTTTTTTAATTTGGGGGGGCCACACCTGTTTGATGCTCAGGGGTTACTCCTGCCTAAGTGCTCAGAAATTGCCCCTGGTTTGGGAAGACCGTATGGGACACCAGGGAATCAAATTGCGGTCCTTCCTTGGCTAGCACTTGCAAGGCAGACATCTTACCTCCAGCACCACCTCTCCGGCCCCTTTTTAAACAATTTTTATTCTGATCAAAGTGAATTACAAGTCTTTCACAGTAAAATTTAAGGTAGATAGTGACAATGAATTAGGGCCATTCCCACCATCAGTGTTGTCCTACCTCCATCCCTATTCCCAGCATGCTTGCTCTCTATTTTTTAAGAGATAAAATAAGTACAATAAAAGGTGTGTGTGGCAACTGTTGTTTGCATAGGCACAGCAAAATATGGGAGAAATAGAAAAGAAAAACCTTGGGGCCGGGTGGTGGCGCTGGAGATAAGATGCCTGCGCTAACCTAGGTTGGACCGCGGTTTGATCCCCCAGTTCCCCATATGGTCCCCCGTGCCTGCCAGGAGCGACTTCTGAGCGAATAGCCAGGAGTAACCCCTGAGCGTCACCGGGTGTGGCCCAAAAACCAAAAAAAAAAAAAGAAAAAAAAAGAAAAGAAAAGAAAAGAAAAACCTTTGGCCTAAAAAACAGGGAAACCTTACTATGAAGTATTCTGGCATAAGACCAACTCCAGTTGAGCAAAATCTTAACACACATTTTAAGCTGTATTGATAGCTTAAGAATAGTGCTGCCAACATAGTGACTCATGTATATCCTGGGTAACAACATTACCGTTCTGCAAGGTGAAAAGTGTATTCTATATTTTTCTCCCAGTGAAGAAAATTGCTCTATATTATTTTATATAACATGATAAATACCAATCTTATTCAAAGATCCTACCAGGAAACTTTAGTAAAATTAATGGGTCACTATTTATCATTAATAAAGTTGGTTAGAATGTGATATAGTTCAATATATAATTATGCAGCACATCTACATAATTACTAAGCATAGTTATGTAAATTATAGGCTACAATATTCAATATAATTAGTTCCAGTTTCAAAAGGTACCCATAGCTCAAGCAGCAATAATCTTTCTAAAACACAGAAAAACATTTGTACATAGATGTTTTCATAATAAAATTATATAAAATGTTTTATATGTATATGTTGAATAATATCGTAAAATACAATTTCAAATTGTATTGAGTGTAAAATAGTCAAATTTAACAGAATGATAAAATAGTTTTGTCCTTATTTCAATGAATGGAATGATGCATAAAATATACTTCCTTTCATGAGAAGTATTAAAGAGACAGAGTAATATGATTTAGGGTGCTAAAATACCATAGTAATGATGTTTGTGTGAATTACTACTTAATGTTTGAAGTCTATAGCAGAGTAGCATTATTATTTAAATCATGACTAGCAGCACTATGATGATAAAAGTATTCCTTTTTTAAAGAAAGCTGCACAGTTCACTAAATTTAAAAGCATATATACAAATAGCATTATTTTAGTGCTATCAATATTAGACGTTTTGAGGATTTGTCAAACCCTTAAGGACCTTTTATTGTGTCTGCTATTTAAATTTCTCTAATGATGATTCTAATTGGCATCTGTTGATAGAGATCCTGCTGGGTATTTTTCCACTAAGCATGCATACTCAGGTGCTACTAATGTTATTCAGTATCATTTAAATTTCAAGACAGGAATTAAGTCATGTATTCTTCTCTCTTTCATCTTTATTCTTTCTTCTTTTTCTTCTTCTCCTTCTCCTCTTCCTCCCTCTTCTCCTCCTCCTCCCCTTCTCTTTTTTGTTCTTCCCCTTCTCCTCCTCCTCCTCCCCTTTTCTTCTTCTTCTTCCCCTTCTCCTCCTCTTCCTCCTCTTCTCCTCCTCTACTTCTCTTTTTCTTCTTCCCCTTCTCCTCCTCCTACTTCTCCTCCTCCTCTTCCTCATTCTTCCTCTTCTTCTTCTCCTCCTCTTCCTCCCCTTTTCTTCTTTTACTTCTTCCCCTTATCCTCCTCCTTCTTCTCCTCCTCGTCCTCCTCTTCCTTCTTCTTCTCCTCCTCCTCCACCTCTTCCCCCTACTTTCTTCTTCTTCTTCTTCTTCTTCTTCTTCTTCTTCTTCTTCTTCTTCTTCTTCTTCTTCTTCTTCTTCTTCTCCTCCTCCTCCTCCTCCTCCTCTTTATCTTCATTCTTCTTCTATTTCTCTGCCTTCTCATTCTCTCCCTTCTTCTCCTCCTCCTCCTCTTCCTCCTCTTCCTCCTCCTTCTTCTTCTTCTTTCAATATTACTTAAGGGTTACTTCTAGTAATCCTGAATTCATCTTTGTGATGCTCCAGGAGCCATATGAAATGCTGGTCATTGAAACCAGTCAAATAATTTCATTGTATTCAAGTTGAGACTTCCTCCATCTACTTTAGCAATAATCATTAAGAATTTTTGTGTCATTTCACAAATATAAATGTTATGGTCTTCATGGATTCCCAGATGAAATACCATGACTCTATTATCTAGAAAATCTGAAGAATTCCCTTTGTATTGTAAGTTTCCCAATTCAAGTCAATAGCAAGCTCATTCTATTAAATCTTAAAAGAGTCCAATTGTGGCCACCTTTCTATAGCAGAAGCATTGGTAGGCTTCCACTGAATATTTAGAATTTTTTCAAACAAAACTGGTTTTTTTCTCCACTGCCTCATGTGCTATGAATATGTGAGACTTCTCTCTCTATTCACTGAATGGGTGAGACCTTACCTCCTTTTCATTTTATGCCCAAGGCATAACTGTGATCACTCCTAAACTTCAGTATTACCCCCAAAGTGTTGCTAAATGGATAATAAACATTTTCCAACATACCATGCATCAAAGCCCTCCCTTTGCAATACACTGTAAAAACAAAGGTACTTTTCATGATGATTCCATGAATCTATTATCAGTCCTCTACACTGACTAGAAAACTGAATTGAAGTTCAAAAAGAAATGTAACCAAAGGCATTGGACTCGATAAGAGGTAAGGTCATACTCTATATCTTTATTTATTTATTTATTTATTTATTTATTTTTGTTTTTTGGGTCACACCCCTCAGTGCTCAGGGGTTACTCTGGCTCCATGCTCAGAAATTGCTCCTGGCAGGCATGGGGGACCATATGGGGCACCGGGATTCGAACCGATCACCTTCTGCATGAAAGGTAAATACCTTACCTCCATGCTATCTCCCGGGCCCCAATATTTTTAACTATGAAAATATAATAATTAGCTATATGTAGCAATGCTATGAGTCCTGGTTTTATATGGCAATGAATAATCTTTGGGTATTTATAGTTAAATAAAAATGATAATATTTTCTAGTTTAAGTTATTATTTATCATTGTTTACCACATTAAAGGGGATATACAAGATTGCCTTATTTTGATTTTATAGATATGATTAGCAATACCATATAATAACACTATGGCCACATTTTTACTAAATACAAAATGCAGTACTTTCAACTCATATATACATCAGAAGTAATAAAAGTTGCAACAAACCAGGGGTAAGAAAACTTTTTCAATCAATTATCATAATAAATAGTTTAGATTTTGTGGGCCATAGGATCTTTGATATGATTATATAATTCTACCATCATAATTCAAAAGCACCTGTGTTCCAATAAGACTTTTAGGGCACTGAAATTTGAATCTCATATATTTTAATATATTTTCAAATGTCACAAAAGAGTATCCTTTTAAGGTCCTGTCTCATGTATCAAATCTGGCCCATTTCCTATTTTGCATGGTTTGAAAACATAATAAAATTTACATTAAAATTATGTTAAAATTTAAAAATACTGTTCTGTGGACTTAAAACTTGAAATTTGGGGCTGGAACATAGTTCAGTGGTAGAGTATTCAGAGTCTAGTTCCATTCCTGACAATTCTTAGTCATATAAGAGCTGTTAGGAACAATCTCTGACTATGGAATCAGAAATAGTCCCTGAATAGAGTGGTGTACAGCCCCAAATGCAATACATGTGCATATTTTCAAAAAGCATAGCAGCACATTTCTATCTACATGTATGTCTCCTTGTACCCACTATCTAAGTTCTAATTCTGTTCATAAATGAACATTTTTTCTGTGTTTTTACTACACTACTGATAATAATAAAAAGCAGTCTTCTAATCAAGGGAGATCTCTCCAGCTGCAAACCAATGCATATGGAGTCCCCGAGGATTACCAGCGGTCACCCCTGAGCACAAAGTCAAGAGCAGGTCCCAAACACTGTGGGTGTGACTCCAAGTCCACCTCTCTACAAGATATTTAATAAAAAAAATTGCAAAGAAAAGTAACAGGAACTTCATGTTCCCTCCACCATAAAGAATGCCTGTTGGAAATGTATCCATGTATTGATATTGGATTAGGTACAGGACCAATTTAACTATATAATTTTTACTTTAACACCACACAAACCAGCACTATTTCAAACATGGTAAGTACCCGAATATAAACTAATGTCTTTATATTCATTTAACTGCCAATATAAAGAGTAGAACTCACTTTAGTCTATTGGCATTACCACTCCTCAGATTGTAAGGTGATGAATATAGTCTGACATAATGCAATTCCACACAGTCTGTTATCACTTCTGTTCCCACAATTATATGTAATAAAGCAAAGCATAAAATCACATTGCTGCTGCCAAGAATGGTTCAATTAGAGTAGTTACTACTCTCAGCCTATGCTATGCCGAATGATTCTGAACTATAATATTGTGTGTCATATCATTGCCATACCCCGCTCTGTCAGTCTGCCAAGAATCTTGCTAACAAAATCCTACCACAAATTTTCATACCAAATAGCACCATCTTGTAATTATACTAACTCTAAATGGTTAACAATGAATCAGTGTGGAAAAATATTTGATTAGCATCTTTTTCAGCAAGAAATTGTCACCGGCTAGACAATCTAGCTGTAGCATCAAGAAGAGATCTAAATTATAGCTATAAGACCCTTATTGTCATAACTAAGTCTACATTGTCCTCAAATGTGCTATTCAGTTATTCAATTACATAATCTCCAAGCTACACGGCAAAGAAGAACTCCACTTAGTCATATTGTTTAATATTTAATATGGTGCTGCTATACGATATACTACTAATAGTAAATACACATAGATAATAAACAGGGGCTGGATCTATAAGACAATTGGTAGAATGCTTGCCTTGCATGTTGTTGACCCAAATTATGTTCCTAGCATCCTATATGGTCCCCTGAGCATCATCAGGATTAATCCTTGCTCATATAGAACCAGGAGTAAATCCTAAATCTCCTAGGGTGGCACCAAAAACAAACAAAAAAAATCAGCAACATCACTATTTCTGTTTTGTTTTGTTTTGGGGCCACATCTGGTGATGCTCAGGGGTTATTCTTGGCTCTGTGCTCAGAAATCGCTCCTGGACTGGGGCACCAAATGGAACACAAGGGGATCAAACCGCGGTCCATCCTAGATCAATGTGTGTAAGGTAAACGCCCTACCACTAGCGCCATCACTCTGTCCCCAGCATCAGTATTTCTTAAAATGGAGTTCCATATAATATATCAAGTTTAAAATCTCTATCAACTATCAAAATAGACATATGAGTTAATAAGTAAGGTCCTGCGCCTATAGATAAAATGCCAAAGACTTAAGTTTACAAGTAGTAAAAATAATGGAATATGAGGAAGTTTATAAAAGGGAAGAGTTTAGAATCATAAAGGACTCCAGCCATTAAAGAGTGACATCAGGAAGGCATAGTCAAGCTATTGGAAGATAATAGGAAACTTTATACCTTAAATCATCCGGTTGGACAATTTAACCTTATACATTGTTATTTACAAAATGTATTTTTATAATATTAAAAAATAAATCTAAAATAATAATTACCACATATTGCACATTTTTTTATTTTTTTTCTTTATTTAAACATTTTGATTACATATATGTTTGTGATTAGGTTTAGGTCATGTAAAGAACACCCCCTTCACCAATGCAACATTCCCACCACCAATGTTCCAAGTCTCCCTCCCTACCACCCCACCCCCACAGGTACTCCAAACAGGCTTTCCAGTTCCCTCATTCATTCACGTGGTTATGGTAGTTCTCTGTGTAGTTATAACTGCACTCACCACTCTTTGTGGTGAGCTTCATGAAGTGAGCTGGAAGTTCCAGCCCTCCTCTCATTGTCTCTGAGGATTATTGCAAAAATGACTTTTATTTTCCTAAAAATCCATAGATGAGTGAGACTATTCTGCATCTTCCTCTCTCCCTCTGACTTATTTCACTTAGCATGGTAGATTCCATATACATCCATATATAGCAAAATTTCATGACTTCATCTCTTTTGATGGCTGCATTATAGTTCATTGTGTATGTGTACCACCGTTTTTAGCCATTCGTCTGTTGAAGGGCATCTTGGTTGTTTCCAGAGCCTGGCTATTGTGAATAGTGCTGCAATAAATATAGGTGTGAGGAAGGGGTTTTTGTATTGTATTCTTGTGTTCTTAGGGTATATCCCTAGGAGTGGAATGACTGGGTTAAATGGGAGCTCAATTTCCAGATTTTGGAGGAATCTTCATATCACTTTCCATAGAGGTTGGACTAGACGGCATTCCCACCAGCAGTGGATAAGAGTTCCTTTCTCTCCACATCTCCGCCAGCACTGATTATTCTCATTCTTTGAAATGTGCACAAATTCCTGTGGTGTGAGGTGGTATCTCATTGTTGTTTTGATTTACATCTCCCTGATGATTAGTGACGAGGAGCATTTTTTCATTTTGTATTTGTATTTCATTTTTTTTGTGCGTGTCTGTTCATTTCTTCTCCCCATTTTTTGATGGGATTAGATGTTTTTTTCTTGTAAAGTTCTGTCAGTACCCTGTATATTTTGGATATTAGCCCCTTATCTGATGGGTGTTGGTGAATAGTTTCTCTCACTCAGTGGGTGACTCTTGTATCCTGGGCACTATTTCTTTTGAGGTGCAGAAGCTTCTGAGTTTAATGTATTCCCATCTGTTGATCTCTGCTTCCACTTGTTTGGAAAGTGTAGTTTCCTCCTATAAGATGCCTTTCGTCTCAATGTCATGGAGTTTTTTAGCGATGTGTTGTTCTATATACCTTATGGCATCAGGTCGGATATCGAGGTCTTTAATTCATTTGGATTTTACCTTCGTGCATGATGTTAACTGGGGGTCTGTGTTCGCTTTTTTTGCAAGTGGCTAACCAGTTCTGCCAGCACCACTTGTTGAAGAGGTTTTCCCTGCTCCACTTAGGATTTCTTGCTCCTTTGTAAAAAAAAATTAGGTACTTGTATGTCTGGGGGACAATGTCTGAGAATTCGAGCCTATTCCACTGATCTGAAGGTCTGTCTTTATTCCAATACCATGCTGTGTATGATCTTCTTGATGATGCATTGGATCCTATTTGCCAGGATTTTGTTGAAGATCCTTGCATCAGCGTTCATCATGTATATTGATCTGTAATTTTCTTTTTTGGCACCATCTCTGTCCGGTTTTCGTATCAAGATGACGTCGGCTTCATAAAAGCTGTCTGGGAGTGTTCCCGTTTTTTCAATTTCATGGAAGAGCCTGGCTAGGATTGGTAGTAGCTCCTCTTAAAAGATTTGAAAAAAATTCATTAGGAAATCCATCTGGAGCTTTTCTTTTTGGGTAGATGTTTGATTACAGTTTCAATTTCCTCTGTGGTGATGGGGGTGTTTAGATATTCTACATCCTCCTTACTTAAATGTGGAAGGTTATAAGTGTCCAAGAATTTTTCCATTTCTTCTAGGTTCTCATGTTTAGTAGCATAAAGTTTCTCAAAGTAGTCTCTGATAACCCTTTGGATCTCTGCAATATCTGTTGTGATCTCCCCCTTTTCATTTCTAATATGGGTTATCAAATGGGTTATCAAATTTTTTCTCTCTGTTTCTTTGTGAGTTTTGCCAATGACCTATCAGTCTTGTTTATGTTTATTTTTTCAAAGAACCAACTTCTGCTTTCGTTGATCTTTCGGATTGTTTTTCGGTTTTCCACTTCATTGAGTTCTGCTTACAGCTTTGCTATTTCCTTCTATCTCCCTATTTTTGGTTCCTTTTGTTGGTCATTTTTTTTTTCTTTTTGGTTTTTGGGCCACACCCGGTGACTCTCAGGCATTACTTCTGACTATGTGCTCAGAAGTCGCTCCTGGCTTGGGGTCCATATGGGAAACCGAGGTATCGAACCTCGGTCCATCCTAGGCTAGCGCAGGCAAGGCAGGCACCTTACCTCCAGCGCCACCACCTGGCCCCTTGTTGGTCATTTTCTTATTTTTTGAGCTGCATCATTAAGTTATTCAGGTATGTCCCTTCTTCCTTGCTGATGTGTGGTTGTAGAGCTAAACATTTTCCTCTCAGGACTGCTTTGCTGTGTCCTATAGATTCTGGCATTCTGTGTCTTCATTATCTTTTGTTTCCAGAAAGTTTTGATTTCATCTCCAACCCACTGGTTGTTCAGTAGCAGGGTGTTTAATTTCCAATTATTAAAGTTTTTCTTCTCAGGGCTAGTATGTTTTTGTTGGGTTTCAGTCTGGTTGTCCTATCAAATGTTGATAGGGCCATGTTGAGGTCTCCTACAATTATTGTGTTATTATTGATTTCTTCTTTCAGATTTGTCAGTAATTGTATTAGATAATTTGCTGGTCTCTCATTGGGTGCATATATGTTTAATAGTCTGATTTCTTCCTGTTGCACATATCCTTTGATTAGAACACAGTGTCCATCTTTGTCCCTTACCACTTTTCTGAGTATAAAGTTGGTGTCATCAGATATTAATATGGCCACCCCAGCTTTTTTGAGGGTGTTGTTTGCTTGGATGATTTTCCTCCAGCCCTTTGATTTTGAGTCTATGTTTGTTCTGACTATTCAGATGTGTTTCTTGTAGGCAGTAGAAGGTTGGATTCATCTTTTTGACCCATTTTGCCACTCTGTGTCTTTTAATTGGTGAATTTAGTCCATTGACATTGAGTGAAATGATTGTCTTAGGATTTAATGTCATCTTTGTAGATATGTTTTCTGTGTTTGTTGGTCTCTCTTGTCTTAGAGTAGACCTGTACGTTTTTCCTTTAAGGATGATTTATCATCTGTGAAGTTTCTGAGCTTTTATTTATCCACAAATCTATGAATTCTTCCTTCAAACCTGAACATGAGTCGGGCTGGGTCCAGTATTCTCAGTGAGGCATTCATTTCATTCAGTCTTGTCACCATAGTCTTCTGGCCTTGAGAGTTTCTTGTGACATGTCTGCAGTAAGTCTTAAGGATGCTCCTTTGAATGTAATTTACCTTTTTGATCTTGCTGTATTCAATATTCTATCTCTATCTGTGGGATTTGTCATTGTAATGAGGATGTGTCTTGAGGTGTTTTTCTTTGGGTCTGTTTTAGCTGGTACACTTCTGGCATGCAGGATTTGATTGCATGTAGTCTTTAACTCTGGGAGTATCTCTTTGATGATGTCTTTGACAGTGATTCTTCTTGGAGATCTCCTACCTGGGTCTTTGGGACTCCAATGATTCTTATGTTGTTTTTGTTGGGTTTATCAAAGATTTCTATTTTCATCTGTTTGCATTCCTTCAGTACTTTTACCATTGCCTGTTCGTTTATCTTAAGGTTCTTTTCCACTTTCTTTTGTTGTGTTGAGTTTTTCTGCATCACATCTTCCAGTACTCCGATTCTCTGCTCAGCTGCTGATGCCCTGCTGGCGAGGCCATCCATTGAGGTTTTCAGTTGAGCTACTGTGTTTTTCAGATCTGTTATTTCAGTTTGGAGTTTTCTGATTTCTGTCTTTGTGTTCTGTTCAGATCGATCTATGCTTTCTTTGAGATCTTCAAACATCTTCCATATTTCTATTTTAAGTTCCTTATCCGAGAGGTTAATCAGGTGGTTGGAATTTATTAGATCATCGGAGCTTTCTTCTTCATTTTCTCTGCATGGTGTTTGTCTGTGAGGTTTCCCCATTGTCACGCTTGTAGTGTGTTTATTCCTGTATGTTGTGGTGGGATTCTCTGCTTAGAAAGAGTGCGCAGCCATGAAGCTAAGTGGTGGTGCTCTTCTGCTGCCTCTAGTTGACAGACAGGCAGAGGCAGGAGTTTACCTTGAAGTCCTCAGCGTGAACAAAGGCACAGCAGGACGGAACCTCTGCAGATCAGAGAGTTCATCTTATTGGACAGTGAGCCCCACAGCCAGAAGTTACTTACTGAGCAGCTTCAAAATGCAGTTTTTTGGGGGTGCTGAAGAGACCTTCAGGATTCAAAGACACAGGCAGACAGGGAGAGGCAGGAAAGGTTTCCCTTGAAGTCCTCAGCGTGAACCACATACTGCATATTTTTTATTCAAGGCACAATATCAATACCTAATTTGGAGTGAATTTTCTTCCTATTTCATGGAGGAATATAACAAAGCTAGTGCCAATGATGGTAGATACCCAGGTCTCACCCATTTCTTTTGGTTGCTGTTGTTGTTTTTGTTTTTCGGTCACACCCATTTGACTCCTCGCTAAGCACTCAGAAATTGCCCCTGGCTTGGGGGAACCATATGGAAAGCCAGGGGATCGAACAAAGGTCCTTCCTTGGCTATTGCTTGCAAGGCAGACACCTTACCTCTTGCGCCACATCGCCGGCCCCCTCACCCATTTCTATGTCTTGGTAAACTTAGCACCGTCCAGAGTAATCTCCTTTGTGAAAATGACTGCACATTCATTGGGTAATGCAAAAATTTCTGTACGTGATTACCTCCTCCTCCCCTTGCTGGGACTCTTTTTTTCCCCTACGTGACCTATTTATTAAGCTAGTTAACCTAGAATTCTACTTTTATTGATTATAATTTTATACCTTTAGGCAAGGAACTATTTCAAATCCTCTCCTTAATTTTCTTAGTTTTGTCTGAAGGGAAGGCCTGTTTGTTTAGTAAAGTTCTGTATCTAGTGAATGATTTCAAAAGTTTGGAAGAGCAATTCTAAATGACAGAAAAGGAGAAAAAAACATTGGCCATGCCTGAAAGAATCATTACAGAAGCAATAACAGCGTTAAGCAACATTTGATCTTGATTATAGTGGCCCCAGCATGACACTGTGTCTGTTGGTCACAATGGTCATTGGAAAATCAGAGACAGAACAGGAAGTGGTCAGTCTGATTAAATATCCTCTGTCTTACTTACCTTTTATAGTGGATTTATAGGAGGAACTCTACTATGATTACACTCCATCATTTCTGAAATCCATGTCAGCCCACCAATATCAGAAACCAACCATGATGTGACAGTGTACAGCTGCCATCCCAAGCCTTGAGTCCAAAGAAGGATGGTTATAAATTTGTTTCTCCACTCCAGAGACAGAAAGACCTTAAATTTTGTAGTTTATGGGTAAAGTGTGTAAGTTCCTAAACTTCTCTCAAATGTGCTAACCTGTATGTAGGGCTAAAAACAACAACAAATGGGCCCGGGAGATAGCATGGAGGTAAGGCTTTTGCCTTTCATGCAAAAAGGTCATCGGTTCGAATTCCGGTGCCCCATATGGTCCTCCGTGCCTGCCAGGAGCAATTTCTGAGCATAGAGCCAGGAGTAACCCCTGAGCACTGCCGGGTGTGACCCAAACCCCCCCAAAAAAACAAAAACAAAAAAATAAAAAAACAACAACAAACAAAACCTTCCAAATAACCAAATAACCTTCCTTCAAAATAATTTTAGGGAGAAATGTAGGCTTCTAATGTAGGCTCAGTGTAAAGACAATACATGTAACCAGAAATTCTAAAAAATATTATTATCCATGGGCATGGAAACTTTTATATAGAATGAACTAAGTCAGAGGGAGAGAGATAGACACAGAAAAGTCTCACTCATCTGTGAATTTTAAGAAAAATAAAAGACAGAATGGTAATAATACCCAGACACAATAGAGATGAGGGCTGGAAGGACTGGCCCATGGTGTGAAGCTTACCACAAAGAGTGGTGAGTGCAGTGAGAGAAATAACTACACAAACAACTATCATGACAACGGTAGTGAGTGAGAAAAGTAGAATGCCTGTATCTAATACAAGCAGAGTTTGGGGGAGGAGCGAAATGGGGAATTGGTAGTGAGAAGGTTGCACTGGTGAATGAGAAGTGTACTTTATATGACTGAATCCAGCTACAAAAATGTTTGTAATTATCATGCTTAAATAAATATATAAATTTAAAAAAAGGTTTAAAGTAAAAAAAAAAAGAAAAACAAATTCAAGAAAAATATCATCCATTATTTAAAGTCAACATATAAAGTATACGTTGCAACAATGCTTACTAAGAAGCATCTTATGTTATTCTACTTTTCTGTTTATAAATGCCAAGAAATTCTAAAGTTATGGTAAGGGGGTGTGGCACCTGTTTTACATGCAGCTAACCCTGGTTTGATATCAGCAACACATATGATTCCTGACCATCATCAGGAGTGATCTCTAATCACAGAGCCAAAAGAAAGTCCTGAACACTACAAGGCGTGCCAACTCTTTTCCCTGCCCTCCCAAATAAAAGACAAGAAGCAGCTCCCATGCTCACCCAGAAAAATTCAATATCCCGAGTTCCTTCATACTATCATGCTTTAAACAAGGACCAGCTCTCATGCCTTCCCAACCTACTGCCCACAGACTTGATCATGAGAAAGATCCTTGCCCGAAATACCCATTCCCTTTTCAAATCTCAAATTAACATCCCAACCACATGCTAGGCATCTTAAGTAACTGCAGATCATTGACCCATAAAAGCATCTGAATCCTGTTTTGGTGAAAGCATGTCGCACAAGATCTGACAAATAGTATGGAACCTCTTCTAATGGATTGCAGTTTGGAACTCAGACTGCTTTGTTTTTTTTAAGAAGAATAAGATTCTTCTAGGATCTGATGAGGGGAAATCAACTGGTATGGAGACGGTGAAAGATACTGTTGTTGGACTGAAACGAAGAGGACTGTTGAAGAAAACTTTCAAACTCACCAAAATTAAAGTGTAACCTTTGTAAACTTATAAAATTATGGTTTTAGAATTAATTTCAGTTGAGTCATTTTCAGTTGGATTTACTTACTATGCACTCATGACTAAGTCCTTGAGAACATGACTTTCAAATACAATGAAAATTAATGGACAGACTTTAAAAGTATCTGAAATTACAAGTTTAAACTTAATTTGAATCATTTGCCTTACAGTTGCCAGAAACTTATAAGAGTTGTAGACTTTTCTAATTACACATTACATTCATGAGTCTTAAATAATTCATTAAAAATAAACAAAGTGGGACCTGTTATATTTATTAATAAAAACATTGTTGGCCAGTGATATTAGAAAAAGGATATATTTTAAAACATAAAATAAAATTTGCTTTGGGTGTGCCAGTAAAATTTCTAAGTCTAAACAATGGATTTTTATTACAGATGTAGAGTGCTAATTTTAGCTGTATTGTTACCCAATGAGTTTTGTTAGCAGCATCAATAAGGTGCCATTCATATAATTGGCATTTGAAGTTTCTATTCAACAGGGTTCTTTTTTAATATACTCAGAGTGATACAGCCTTCACCACATCTAATTTTAGAACATTTAAATCACCCTAAAAACTATATCATTAGTATTTATTCTCATTTTTTCCTTTCTGCCCTTATTCTTAGCACATATTAATACATGCCAACTGCAGGTTTTTCTATTCTGAACATTTCATAAACATAAAACCATATAATGTCTTTTATTATGTGTTTTTATT
Source organism: Crocidura indochinensis (assembly GCA_004027635.1). Taxonomy (NCBI): domain Eukaryota; kingdom Metazoa; phylum Chordata; class Mammalia; order Eulipotyphla; family Soricidae; genus Crocidura; species Crocidura indochinensis. The sequence continues at coordinate 14,307 of PVKC010003850.1, forward strand.
TGGCATTATGTTATCAATGCTTATCCAGATATTAGCCTGTTCCAGTATACCTTTACTTTTTATTGGTGATCACTATTGAAGCATATAACTAATCCATATCTATTCACTTATCAATTAATAGATATTTGGATTTTTCTTATATTTTTTCTATTACTAAAGATGATGCTATGAAGATTTATGCATCAGACATTTACTTCTTGTTTGTGTGGACATATGTTTTAATTTGGGGGGTAGATGCTTAGGAATGGAAGTACTGTATTTAACATTTTGAGAAATTTCAAAACTGTTTTCCAAAATGCCTTCTCATCTTTGCAGTCTCACCAACACTCTTTAAGACTATTCCCTTTTCTATATATACTTATGCTTATTGTATTTAATTATGTAGATTCCATTGGGCAAAATAGTATTCAATTATTTGGGAGCTGAGGTTGAGGGTGAACTCTTTGAGCCACACCAGGGTTTACTTCTCTTTCTGTTCTGAGGATTCATTCTTGATATTGGGGTAAGGGGGAATCATATGTGGTGAAGGGGGCTGAACTTAGATCTGCTATGTGCAACGCAAGTGCCTTAATCTCTATGCTATCTCTGGACTGTTTTCATTGTTGATTTAATTTAATTTTTCCCTTGTGGCAAATGATTTTTTAAATATTTCCATGTTCTTATCAGTACTGGTATATTTTCTTTGAAAGGGTATCTTTTTAGAACTTTTGCCCAATTAACAAAACAGCAACAGGCTGCTTGTCTCTTTTTTTGTAGGAGTACTTTAGTTATTCCTGATACAAGTTCTTTCTTGGATACATAATTTGAAAATACTTTTGAACATTCTGTGGGTTGTCTTGACTGTTATTTTTTAATAGAAACTATGTTGTTTCCTCCCTAGAATTCCTGGCATCTCACTGACTTACCAAAAGCTTTCACATTTCTCTGGGGATGTTTCCAAGAATTTTGGTTCTTTTGGGTCTTTACATAAACTACAGATTTTTTTCCTTTGTCCTGGACTGGCATCTTTGAAAATCTTTTCTAATTTTCAAACTATCCAGCTGAAATAGCATTTAACTCTTCTTAAATCTATCTTCTCCTGAGTCTCTCCTGATAAGTATTGAGTTATGTTTCATTTCTTCCTGCATCCTAGACTAATTGAAATCCAAATACAATTGTATTAATTGAGTTAATTGAAATCTATGATCAAAGCTGGGCTTACATTTTTATCATTATTTCTAATCTTTCTATAACCTTATCCACATCATTATCTCCAGTTCAATTCTTCTAAATGTAACACAATGATCACAATCTCATCAGAAATATCATACTGATGGTTATATGCTCTAGCTCTTAAGTCACACTTATTTTAAATGCTGTGTGGAAGGGTAACTGGGCCACACCTGAGGGTGTTCAGAGATTACTTCAGGCTTTGTTCTTCAGTTATGGTCTTAAGTTTCAGCTATAGAAACAGCCCTTTGCAAAGCAAATGTCTTAAGTTCTATTCTATATCTCTTACCCCTGGATACATACTTTCCTTATTCAATTTCTGACTGTTCCATTTTTACCTCTCTCCCTCAATATACTGCATGCATAATTGGGGTCCTTATCATTGTGAGGATAAGATGATGACATGAAAAGTGAAATTCACAGTGGTGGGTACATATGCTTTGAATAAATATTAACTAATAGATGTAAAATCACCCCACACTAGTTGGGTATTCCCAACCACAGTGAATAGGTCTGAAGGAGGGTAGCCATGAAGAGTTAATAAACCAAGTCAGTCAGGAGAGAATTGTGGAGTCAGTTTGCTACTCACCTTGTGGTCTCTCTGAGCACCAAGACGCAACTGAAACCTGTTTATTTAACCAGTACAAATTCAACCAACAGGGGTGGGGGGAATCCAGTGGGATCCAGGTGGACTTTTAAATATCAAAGAGTAGGAGAAAAGGAGAGAAAGATGAGAGAATGCCTATGTTTTGAGTTATAGCTAGGTGTCATCTAACAAATAGCATTTGCATGTTAGTTGTTTTTAAAACTATTAAAATGTAATGTTTTTCATGTCCTTAAAATTTAGATGTAAGCTGAGAATAAGTTAGGTGGATAACAAAGTACTTGCAGTAAACGTCTATATTCACTTTTCAAAGCAGGTGTTTAAAATGATGATGTGTATATTCTTTCTAAGTGTAGCTGCTGTACTACCAACAGAGAACATGTGTTGACATGTACCATGCACTAACTAACCACTATAATTCTCATAACTACCTAGCATGGGGTAAGTGCTGCTAGATTCAACTTCATTCTTGAGATCAATGAAGACTCTCTGTATCCAAGGTTACATAATTTGGAAGTAGTAAAACTTGAATGGAGTCCCAAATATCCCGACTACTACATCCAATGTTTCTGGCTTGCCTCAGGAAATTTTTGAAGAGGTATCCTCAAATAGCTATTTTGAAAGACAGTGGGAAGTAATTCAAGTACTTATTTCATATTTGTAATTCCTGACTGAAGTTCATCTTCCATATGGGAAATCTTCACAGTGCTATTCAGACATCTAAAAATTTCTAGGACAAGGAGATTTTTTAATGTAGTTTCTCAAAGCTCTGGTTAAACAGAAATAGTTCTCCTTGGGATAAGTGTCTTTCTTTGTTGGTTAGATTATGATACACTAAGTCATTTAACTGAAGAAAATGAATTTTGGAACATGACTTTCTTTCCTGGGAATCCTCTCATATATAAAATACGACGAGGGAAGTGTATGACTACTAAGAAGAGTCATTTTCCTCACTAAGCAATAAAAGAAAATTCTTGGACATCAATGTGATTCATGGCTGCCATCTTAACATGCAGAAGCAGCACATTCTTCACTCTATGCACAAGAGGTCTTTATTATCCAAAGATAATTAGTACTGGAAAAATGCTACTTAACATGAATCCATCAAAAATAGGGTCTAAATTTTCTAAATAAACAGTAAAATAATAGCTACTTAGGGCTCTAAAATAAACAAAGCTGGCAAGTATGTAAACAACCTTATTTTATTTAATATTTGAAACAAAATGGATCAAAACACATGGCTAGACTAAAATTCTTTCCTCATAAAATACACAATAGAAATTGAGTGAGTTTTCTCAGTTGTTCTGACAGAGCTATATAATAACAAATTTCAACTTGCCTTGAACTCTTTAAATTTTCATAAAGCCAACCTCTATCTTTTTCTCTCCTCTCCTCTCTGTCATTAAAAGATTTTTTACAAATTGTCCATAATTTATCTTAGTCTTTGGCATTCAAACATTCCTTTTAAGATTACAACTTTGTGTATTGAATTTGTTAACTGTCCAGTTCTTGCTCCATGACTTTTGAGTATAGCTTATTTGATTACTCTGTCAAAGACTCCAAGAAATATTTCATACTTTGTAAAAGTTTCAGTTGTCTTCTTTCAGACCACTATCTTTATATTGTCCAAACTTTACATTGCACCGTCAACCTTTATAAACCATCAAAGATGTTGACTGAATGGGATAGGGACAGGAACTGAGACTAAAGAGAAAAAGTTGTGTGCAAGAAGACTCAGATTTTTAAACCCTGTGGTATTGTTGTTTTCTATTTTCTCCCTTGTCTAAGTTCAAAAGCATTATCCCCCCCCCCATTTATGCAATTTCATTTATTGGTATGTGGTGTTTCATATCCTGGCACCAATACACATTGTAATTTCAGGTGACCAGGGAAGCTCAAAAATTTGCCAAAGTTTACTGATATTTAGCATTTATTCCAAGGCCAAAAAAGGTCCATCGGAGTCTTGCCTAGAGATCTACTTCCAGACACAACCCCTGCTGCCTCTCCATTGTTATCTTTTGCTTTTCCTCTTTGCTCCATCATCTCTAGCCACACTGATATTTATTTGTTATTCTTTTTGACCTTTGAACTTCTGTTCTTATTGTATCTTCTTTCTTAGATAACTCATTCTTCATAGTGTCTGCTCACAATCAAAATCCAGAAGAGTCTTCCAGTGACCAGTCACTGAATGTCAAAGTTTTCTTTTCTTCATCCTTTTGCACACTTCTTATAGTTAACAGAATTTTGTTCTTTGGGGGGTCACACAGTGGTTATCAGGGTTTATTCCCCACTCTGTGTTCAACAAATGCACATTCTTCAGGTAACCATATGTTATCCTGGGGATCAAACTTGTACTGGCTGCATGCTTAAAAATATCTTCGCTATTATACTATTTTCCCAACCCCTCCTTAACGGAATATAGTGAAGGAAAATAGAGATCTTATTTTCTTTCTTGTTTCTATCTCTTAAGAGAAACATAACTGTCAGGATAAAAAAAAAGCTTTGCTGAGCTCTCCTTTAGATAATTTTTTTTTAGCTTTTGCTAAGGGAGGCAGCAATTTATATTTTGCAAAGATACACTTGAGAGTGGGGACAGAGTACTTAAATGTCTTCATTTGAGACATTTATTCAAACTTCTTCCTGGCAGCTATGGAAAGATTCTTATTTCTATCTGAGGTAAGGGAGCCAAATGACAGCATTTGGAGTGCGGGAAGGCCTCACAAGGAATTTTCCAGGATTAGATACTATATACAAAGGAAGTTATTATGCACTTTAATCCTTAGCATGTTTGTATTATTATCAAATTAATCACTCCTGTTAGTCCTGAAGGGCATGATGGACATAGGAGATCAGACAATGTTTCAATTTGCTCATGATTTTTATCAACTGTGTTTAAAAAGATCTAAGGTTTGTTTTCAAGGGTAATTTCCCTACTTTTTTAAAAGCAAAATGAAGTTGGGGATATTATCAAAAAATATTTCATTGTAACTCATGGGCCATTATGGAGTAAATCCCCATCAGATTCTGGTTATTTCCAACATAAAATAGTTCCCCAGTTCTTGGAACAAAGAAATGTTAAAACAAGATACAGACAGATCTAGAATCCATGTTTTCCTTTGCTAAGACCTCAGAAACCTATAAAAGCGGTTGTTTTATGGGAACCCTTAGAAAACTACTACCCTAGTCCATTTTAAAAGCTTGAAATCCCTTTGACATATGGCAATCATTATGTGTGCTCAGCTGTCTATCTTGCACAATGCTTTCTTCTTCCCTCCCCCAAGGAAAACATTTCTGAGACCCTACACTTACCATATTTTACAAGAAGCTCTTAGTGGCCAGCAAGGCTCAGAAGCAGTCTCAGAAAGAACAGTGTGGGCTCAGAGCTCAAGGAGCACCGAAGCATTTTGTCTCAAGATGGAAGCCTTGAGGCCAAAAACTGTTTCCCATTAGAAGGGGGCATACATTCCTAGTTGGGGTTTTACTTTAGAAAAGGCTTAATGACTCACATGTCCTAGGCAGCAAAATGGAACATATTGTTTAGCTTGGCCTTTTCCAAAAACAGAAGGATATGTGAGTCTCACTGGTGTCTTGGTTGGGTTGTGTGGGGTTTTCTAACGTCAGGTGATGAAACGCACACTCACAGACACACACAAGTAGACATAAAGGCGATTTGTTTCACCATGTTTCTGTAATGCTTGTTGCGGACTCATGCTGATTTCTTAGTACCAGCACACAGGTAATAAAGTGCTCTGGAAAGAACAGGTGACACTAGCCCCAAAGGCTTCTTTCTCCATTTTTACTGTGGGAATGCATCTATATTGTATTCTTGGAAAAACCTCCCCAGTGTGGCTTTGATGTGGTTCTTCTCAAGAAAACCATCCAACATGTCCCCAGGAAATAAAAATAGTTGAATCTCGTGTATAAGGCATTACAGGCCAGGCTCAGCTCAACTGTGGAAGCCATAATATGTTATGAACATTCCTTCTTGGTCTTGGCCCAAACCAGGATGGGCGAGACCTACAAGAAACATACGATGCCCCGTTTTAGATTTTGCCATCCTTTAATAAAATTTACCCTCCACTCCAAAATGCCTGGAAAGAAATTCACATAAACATTGGCTTTCCCAAATGCTATCAAAAAAAAAGCACACAATACACTTTTATTCTTGACTAAGCAGAGTTCACATTTTTACACTCTTTTTGATGGCACGAGTTTTTCTAAAATATGCAATTTTTGACTCAATGATTTTATTTTTTGCTACTTATTGCAATGACATTATTGAAAAAGATGATAGTGGATAAGTTTATTTTATCATATTTTTCTTGTTTTCTGTCAAATTCAGTTTTCTGAAAGAAAAGTAAGTTTAATTTCATAAATGCAGTATTTTTGAAGTCTCTTTTTAAAGTCTTTTCTTGAGAATGGCAATATTTTGATGGAGGACTATATTATATAATCAAAGCTTGAACCATGAATATTTTTGGTTAGCATCTCTAAAGTTTCTTCTATCACCTTGATTTCTCATATCCCAACTCACTCTCCAAAATCCACGTTTCCTCTCTCTGGCACCCCCTCCAATTTTTTTTTGTTCTTTCCCTTAAATAGCCACTTGTCTTTTTTTTAAGTTGACTTCTAAAATTTAAAATGCAGAAATTAACCTAGTTTTCTTTCATCCAGTTTTTTTTCCATATTTATTCTTATCAGTACAATAAATCAAGCGTCAAAGACCTTAGAATGAATATCGTGAAATAAAAATACACAGTTTGTGAGATCACCTCAAACAGAATTCTCCTCTTTCTTTATTCAAACCACTTCCCAATCCCAGGATTGGGATATTGAGAGAGAGAGAAAGAGAGAGAGAGAGAGAGAGAGATACATATTCTAGTGGTTTTTACATACCAAAATAAGGGATTTAAGGAAGGAAGATGTTGGGGAACACCTCTATTTGATAGTTAATAGTGTCATCTTACACCATATCAGGGACAAGTTTGTAGATGCTTTCCTAATTTCTTGGACATACAAAGAAAAATTAATTAATAGATATATTCTTTGCAGTATTATATACAATAGTAAAAATCTCTCAAACTGTTTCTTAATCAAGAACTAAACTATTTTGGTTGCTGCACCATTGCAAAAATTTGTGTTTTCAAGAGATTTTTATTATTTAGAATATGTTTACGGTATAGTGGTACTTGGGAAAATAAAATAAAAATTAAAACTATCAAATTTAAATAATTTTACTTAAAAACAAAAGTAGACAAGGGTTTATTCCTATATTTTATTTATATTTTTGCTTGAGTTTTTTTTTTGGTGGGGCGCTTGCTTGCAAGTCAATGTGCTGTAAGCTAGCTCTATTCAAAGGGGTCATGTGGCGCCTGATGATGCTGAAGGGGACTGGCATGTTTATGTGTACAGTCATGTTTAAAGGATAAATTAAGCATCTTACACTTGTACAAACTCTCTCTTTGAATCTCCAGAATCTGTTCTAACAAAGAGTGATCACCATTGGATTATAATTACACATGTAACTCTTATTTGGAAATCTTATAGACTCTTAGCTTTCTATTTTGTTCTTTGTGGGCCACACAGGAAAATGCTCAGGGCTTACTCCTAAATCTGTTCTCAGAATCACTTCTGGACATAGTTACATGCTCAGTAGACACTATATGGTAAGTGGAACTAACCTGGATTTTCCACATGCAAAGCAACTCCATAACCTCTGTACTATCACAAACAGTTCTTCCAATAATTTTAATCAGAGACGATCTGTGTAGTACTACCAGCCTAAGTATTGTAAACAGAGCCTCTAAGAAGTCAGAGTTCATGTTCTTTTGGAGTAAGAAAGGTGTTTCAGATAAAATTAACTCATAGTACTATGCCTATTTTATGTAATGTAATATAGTTAGGCTATATTTTTATTTGGACTTTATAGACCTTTTTTTTTTCAGTCACACCTGGTCAGCAAAATAATTAAAGCAACAGCTAATAGACGTTAAGAAAGGCATTAATCGCAAAATAATACTAGTGGGAGGCTTCACCTCCCTGTTAACACCTCTCTGTTACTCCTTGATAAATCAACCAGGCTACAATTTAACAAGGATATACTGAGTTTGAAGGAAAAAATGGAAGAGACGAACTTAGTAGGTATATATAGGGCTTTGCATCTCACAAAAGCTAAATACACATTCTTCTCCAATAAAAAAATACCCACATAAAATCCATTAGATAGAATGTATATTAACTATCTTCTCAGTTCATGATGCAATTAAAATATAAATAAATTACTAACAGAAATGGAAAAATAACTTTAACACCTGGAAATTAAACAGCATTTAAACAGCTTTTAAACAGTTCACTACTGAACAACCATGTGTCAGGGAGAAAATAAAAAGATTCCTAGAAATAAATGAGAAAGAAGGTACAAATTATAAAAATTTGTGGGACACAACAAAAGCAGTAAAAAAAGAAAAATTTACAGTTTTACAAGCATCATGAGGACGGATAAAAAGGCTACATAAATAGCATAGCTTGATAAATTGAAATATAACCAACAGAATTAGCAATAAATGAATAAGTCAAAAAAGGAATAAAAAATCTTAGAGCAAATATTAATAAACTGGACAACAAAAACAAACAATCCAAAAGATTAGTGAAAGCAAGAGGTGGTTCTTTGAAAAAACAAACAAGATTGATAAACCTATTAAAATACACAGAGAAAAAGAGGTAAAGATAGAGAGAGAAACAGAGAGATAAATGTAGTAAACTGAATCAGAAATGATAAAAAAACGAAAAAAATAGAAATGAAGGGGGAAAATATCAAACATATACTACAGAAAAGGATAATCAGAGATTACTTTGAGATTTTTCATGTCATAAAATGGGAGAAGTAATGAGTAAATTCTTGGATACCTATAACCTTCCAAGGTCAATTCAAGATTTTGAACTATCACTATTGAGGAAATTAAAATGGTAATCAAAAGGCTTCCCAAAAACTAAAGCTTAGGCTCAAATGGTTTCACTCGTGAATTCTTTCAAACTTTTAAAAAGGACATACTGCCAATACTTTTCAGACTCTTCCAGGAATTTTAAGAACAGAAACACTCCCAAATAATTTTCATTAAATAAACATCACCCTGATACCAAAAGCAGACTGAGACACCACAAAAAAAGATAATTACAGGCCACTATCCTTTATGAACATAGATGCAAAGATCCTCAACAAAATAGAATCCAACAGCTCATCAAGAAGGTTATTCTCAGGACAGGAGTAGTAGCACAGTGCCTTGTACGTGGCTGACCTAGGATGGACCTGGGTTTAATCCCCAGCATTCCTTATGGTCCCCAGAGCTGGGAGCAATTTCTGATCATAGAACCAGGAGTAATCCCAGAGCACCACTGAATGTGGCCCAAAAACCAAAACAAAAACCAAACAACAACAAACAAACAAAAAAGGTTATACTCATTGTCCAAGTAGGATTTATTTTAGGTATGCAAGGCTGGTTTAACATATGCAAGCCAATCAATATAATACACCATATTAATATAATAAAAAACAAAAATATCATGACCATATCTGTAGCCATAGAGGAAGCATTTTATAAGGTCCAGCACCCATTCATCATAAAATTTCTCAGCAAAATGGGAATCGATGGAACTTTTTCAATAAACTTGAGGCCATTACCACAAGCCTACGATAAACAGTAGACTTAATGAGGAAAAACTTAAAGCCTTCCTCTACAATCTGGTGCAAGACAAGTTTGCCTCCCTCTCAACATTTGAATTTAGTAATAGAAGTACTTGCATAGTTGTTAGTCAAGAAATCACTTTTTAATTTCCTCAATAGTGAGAAGTCTGTTTAGGTGTTCCAGATCAGCTCTATAACTTGGGAGGTTATAGGAGTCCAAGGATTTATCCGTTTCTTCCAGGTTCTCTTGCTTTGTGGCATAAATATTCTCATATTAAATTACTATTGCTCTTTGAGTTTCATAGTATCTGTAGTGACATCCCACATTTTATTTTTGATTTGGTTTATTATCTCTCTCTAGCAGATTTGTCCTCCAATCTTAAGACTTTGAGTCTGTGTTTGCTCTCACTATTCATTTGTTTTTCTTACAGGTAGCAAAACGTTGGATTCAATTTTCTGATCCATTTTGACACTCTGTGTCTCTTAACTGGTATAGTCAGTTCATTTAGGTGATGAGAAACCATTGTTATGGAATTCTGTATTATCTTTTTGTCAGTTTTGTTTGTCCGTGGGGTCTGTTTTACCTTACAGTAGACCCATCAGTTCTTTTAAGAGTAATTTTGATTCTGTAAATTTTCTGAACTGTTGTTTATCTGTGAAGCATTGATTTCTCTTTCAAACCTGAATGAAAGTCTGACTGGGAGATGTATTTGTAGTGAAGCATTTATTTCATTGAATTTTTCACTATATGCCACCTCTGCCTTAGGGAGTGGAAGGTTCCTTGTTCTAAGACTGCTGTGAAATTTAAGGATCCTTCTTTGTAAGTGATTTCCGTTTTTGAACTTGCTGCTTTGGGTATTCTGTTTCTATCTGTGGTTTTCATCATTGTTACTAGGATGTGCCTTGGGGTGCTTTTATTTGGGTCTCTTTTAGTTGGACTCTCCAGGCATCAAAGATGCAGGCATGAAGCTCTGGGATCTTCTCAGCTTTGATGTCTTTGACTGTTGCTTTTTTCTTAAAGGTTTTCTTTCTAATGATTCTGATATTGTTCCTATTAAATTTATTCCCAAGGTCTATTTTCATCTGTTCACTTAATTTTTAAGATTTTTTTGATTTTCTATTTATTATTTTAAGACTCTTCCAACTTCTGTTGTATGGAGATATTATGCAGCTCATCTTCCAGCTCGATGATTCTTTCCTCAGCACCTGCTGCTCTGCTGGTGAGGACTTCCAATAAACTTTACAATTTGCTTCCCAAATTATTCAGGTCTGATATTTCTGTTTGTCGTTTTTTTTTAATTTCTTCCCTCATGATTTTCTTTGTGTCACATTTGTAGTACAGTGTTTCTTTGACCATATTTATTTATTTTTATTCATTTATTTATATTACTATTATTTTGAGGGGATATTTGGGCCACACCCTGTGACACTCAGGGGATACTCCTAGCTATGCACTCAGAAATAGCTCTTGGCTTGGGGGACCATATGGGACTCAGAGGGATCGAACCATGGACTGTCCTGGGTCAACTGTGTGCAAGGCAAATGCCATACTGTTGCATCATTGCTCTGGCCCCCTTTGAGCATATTAATATCTTAAGCATTTTCATTCTAAACTCTATTTTATAGATGTTTATATAGAGGATTACTCTTGATTGTGTCTGTATGATTGCAATCATAATGGACAAGGCACGATAGGGTTTTGCACTGTTTTTCTATGGTTCCTTTTGGAGTCTCAAGGTTCTTCTATGTTACTGTCAGATTTCCCCCAATACTAGGGAGACCTCAGGGAGAGTTTGTGTGGGGAGATATTATCTTGAAGTTAGTAACTCCCTGCTTCAGAGACTCAGAAGAGAACTCTACCTGGGTGGGCAGACCAAAGTTTGTTCTTTTGGGCAAATCTGGTCTGCTGGCTTCTTAGGGTCTCAGCTTGTTACCCCATGCCCTGGGAAGTGACCTCTATTTGGGTGGGCAGTATAAAGTCTTATTCACCTTTTTCATTCAAATAAAACAACAAAGAACATCCTGATTTCACCTTGGGAAGTAATTTCTTTCCTGTGTCAATTGAAGTTATAATGAGCTGACTGAACTCCAAACTTCCAGAGCAAGCATTTATTTGCATAAACCGTCATTCTTTCCCACTCACATAGCACTGATGATTGAATTAAGGCGAAGCATGTGATCTCATTTAGGAGAGTGATTTATAAACTTGATAGTATAAGTATTATAATATTTTAAGTCACATTTGAATTTTCTGGGATGGCTAGAAAGACTACCATGTGGTTAAAAATAATATAAAGGAAGTAACAATGCAAACCTTGCCTGAAACAATACTTTGGATTTTTCCATTAACTAAGTCACTACTCTTTAATGTTTAATCTAATTTAGGTTATTTTTCTGTTGATTGTAGCCTAAGGAACCTTACATACTTTAGTGCATACAACTCTTGAATGCATCCATACACTCAGGACTCAGAGAATTGGGGGATCTGATGGTAAGACCTGTTCTTTCCTTAAAGAGGTGAAGTAGGTCTCAATTTCTCTCTTTTAAACCTGGCATATGCAGAAAAAAGTATATGGAAAAGAGCTGATGTTTTTAAACTCTAATTAAGCAAAGTTAATCAATAAAAATAAATTTGTTTTGAAAGAAAAAGTAAACTTGTACATTTTTATATAATTAAATGCATTTTAATTAAAATGGCACTCTTGTGTTAGTATGAAAGTATAAGAATAGTGTTAATTTTATTTTCATCATATGTATTTGACATTAAAAATTATAAATTTTCTGTAGTTCCCACCAATTTAAATAGTTGAACTATGTCTCACGCATTATATCCCCAAATCCCTCTCTGTCAACTAATCTTGTAAAGAAAAAAATGTAGCTAAGCACATTTAAGACATAAAAAGCCTTCAAAAATTTATATCATTTAATGTAGCTTAATATAATTTTATTGTCTTCATACAGAGTATAAAGTGAACTATACTTATCAGGATACTGACAATGAAATATTAGCAAAATATGCACATCTAAATGATTTGCATTTGAGCATTGTTCACATGTTTATAACATAAAAATCTATTTCTCCAAGGGCTCTTTATTTCATTTTCCTGAAATAAGTTATGATTGTTTTAGAAAATTATAAATTTCTTTACTGAGATAGTTGTCCAGCTATTTAGACTTAACATGTTTCTATGCCTTTTTCCATGGCACATAATCCTCTTCCTGACTTCATACTGAATTTCTATTTAGTTTAAGTTTACCTTGGATATTAAATGAATTCCATTCTATCAGTTAAAGCAAAAGGCAATAAGAAATTGTCACTTATGAATGTCACTTATTTTCTTTCTTATTTTCTTTCTTTCAATAGTTGAACCACAACATCTTATTAAAAAAAAAAAGAGGCATTGAAACTCTATAATCTATCAGATTAGGATTGAGTTGAGAGTCAAGAACATGGCTCAAGGAGAGTAACACACACACACACACATACACACACAATAGTCTCACTCATCTATGGGTTCAAAGAAAAATTAAAGACATTGAAATAATTCCCAGAGTTGAGGGTCAGAAGGACTGGCTCAAGATCTGAAACTCACCACAAAGAGTGGTGAGTGCAGTTAGAGAAATAACTATGCTGAGAACTATCATAACAATGTCAGTGAGTGAAGGATATAGAAAGCCTGGTTAGAATATAGGTGGGGGGTGGAGGAAGGAAAAGATGGGGGGATTGGTAATGAGAAGGTTGCATGTCTGAATGGGGTGTTCTTGTTAAGACTGAAACCCAAATACAACTATGTTTGTAATAATGGTGTTTAAATAAAATGATTGCATTAAAAAAAGAAAAAGAAGATGACTCAAAATGCTGGGTGTGTGTTTTGCATGTAGAAATCCTAGTTCTGTTTGCCCTGCCCCCTTTCAATACTACTGTCACGGAAAGCCAAGAACCAAGCAATGAATGATTCTGGAGAACCACCATTTATTTATTCAGCCTAAATCACCAACAATATAAAAACAGATAGTTCTATTCCAAATCTAAATAAATGAGACCATTATTCTTAAAATATATGATTATTCTTGAATTTTTAAAACATCTATACTCCTGCAAATCAATTTTATTTTTTAATAATTTTTATTATGCCAAAAACGAATTATGAATCTTTCGCAGTAATATTTCAGGTACACAGTGACAATAAAGCAGGGGCATTCCCAACACCAGTCTTGTCCTCCCTCCACCCCTGTTCCCAGCATGCATCCCATATCTCCCTTCTTCCCTGTGCCCATGGACTGCCAGTGTAACTGGTCCCCTCTGTGTATAGCTTGTTGTAGATTGGGTACCAATTCTGTTGTCATTGACTTCTAACAAAAAATTTTATTGGAAAACTTATTTTTAAGACTCACTTTGTTTCTTTTAGGGAAGAATGACACCAAGAAACCAAGATTTTAGGGCTAGGTGTTTAGGATTATACTGATTATATATGCATATATATACATTATGCTGATTTGATTAGAATATATATCATGCTTACAAAAATACATAGACACAAGTATAATATATGCATCTATACATTGTTATATAGACATGGATGAATCAGCACTGTACATACACATATCAAATATATAAATACATGTGTTAAATATAGGAATACGTATATACATTTCTATATTTAGCTTCCTATATCTTATACTGATATTTGTGAATTTACACTTCTGTGCTTCTGACTCCGATTCAAAATATCAGAGTTAATCATTCTAAAAAACTTTTTCTTTTATCTTATATCTGCAATTCCCTTTAACAAAAATTTTTTTTGATCTATTTACTAACTTCAACTGTTCTTTCTGAGGAATCAAACTGTTTTCATCAGCACATTCTACCTCTTTCAGATTTACCTTCTCATGCCTTCCAGAGTCTTATATCTGACATGAGACTATCCACTTACTCTTCTCTGCTCAAACGCGGAATTAGGTTACCCTTTCAGATGAAGAGGGAAATCTATCCTTACCATTTAGCTCTAATAACTCCAATTCAGTCACCACTTTTGGGCAGATGCCCATTTTATCATATTGGATTGTTGCAATTTCTCTGTGGGAAGCCTCATAATAAGCCACCTACTTGGCTAATAAGCTGACTCTGCCTCCTTGGAGAATGGTTTCTGTTAGGGAATATATTTTCAAAGCACTCATATGTTTCTCAAAATAGTAACTACAGGTGTCAAGTACTAAATCTGAATAGAAAGTATATACCTATCTGTATTGGAGGTAAAGCATCACACAGGTGTAAAAATTAAAAATAATGTAAACACCTGTTGCTAGTATCTCCTGATCCCAGACAAATATGTCTAGAATTATCTTATAATCATAGTTATAAACCCTAGAGAATAGCATCATGATTTTAGAAGATGAGATCAATCTTCTATACCAATTATTGGATGATATCTCATCCGATCAAGAATAAAATGCAGCGAATAGTGGATTATAGAACAGAGCTGCTTCTCAGGGTGTTAACCTGCCCATACCAGATCTCTTTCCACTTAACTTTGACCTCTCTGACTATTACAGACCTTTTTTTGTATTTGTTAGTTTTGGTTTGGTTTGGATTTTTTCCAGCTCTAAGAGACTCTGCTGTGGGTCTTTCCTATAGAAGATGCATACAAATTTCTCACCTTTCAGTCACAATCCAATGCATCCTATTTAAGGTTACTTAACCCCATGGTGATGGAACAGCTCCCTTCCTTCATGAATTTCTAGAAAGTCACATTGTTTTAGGAACTTTGAAGTTCTTAACATCTGAAAATATGTACCTAGTTTGTTTTAGTATTTCTGCAGGAGCCTGTTTCCTCTGTTTAGCACTGTATCATCAGGATATGAATTTTGTTGAGTATATGAAGCTCTGGAGGTACAAGTGAAGTGTATAAAACAGCAACTCAGCAATAGCTGAGAGCATAATATGGGGATGGTGGGGCTGCCAAGTGGAATTGGATTTCCTGGCTATTTCCTCGGGCAAGTTGTTTCTGCTTCTCTGGGCTTTATCTTCGTCACCATCAAAGTAGTATTGTACTGAGAGTGCAGTATAGAGTCATTGGAGAACCCACCAGCTTGCATATGTATATCTGGGAACATGGTAGGAAATAGGTGTTCTCCTCTTCAACATGAAATCTGGAGAACTGAACTCACTATGATTTTATACTTCCTGAGGTAAGGAGTTCTATTGTCTGAGACCATGCATGTTTGCTTTCTGAATCTTCTGCTACCACAAGTTCCTGGACTGGCCATTCCTTTTGATTAAAATGCATATTTTTACTTGCAAATCTTGAGCAATCCCATCAGCAAAAGAAATATTTTCTGTGATCCATGCCACATGAAAAACAAAGCTGCAGAAGGAATTATAAAGAAAAATGTGTTCCTGGCCTGCCTAGGAACATTTCAGGGCCAAGAGAGCTGTCTCTGTTTAAGACTTAAGGTTTTATCAACTCAACCTAAGCACAAAATATAAGAGAGAGAAGGGATGAAGACCAAAGTTAGTCTGTCACTTTTCAAAGAAGGACTATTGTATTTGCTAATGTGTAGCCTGTGGTGAAAGCCCTGGTTAGCTAGATGTCAAAACTGCAGACAGGGAAAATGACCTCAGTGGAAAAGAGGATAGCGCCCCTCCATTGGAATCAGGAATATGGGCACTAAACAAATGATCTAGATTCAGCTAAGCTAGTTTATGAATGATATAAGCCCAATCAATTTCTCATTTTTCATGCTAATAGAAGCAGAATCAGGCTGGAGAGGAAGGCAGATGAGAGTGGCTGCCGGCCAATTCCCTTTTAGATCATTCCATTAGCCAACAATCTGCAATGATTCCCCATCCCAGAAGAACAGCAAACATTTTTCAATTTGAGCAACAGTCGTTGTTACAAAATTCTGGGCTATCAAATAAGATGCATAGTCTTGTGGATTTGCTGTTTGGAAAGTTTGACTACTGACCCTGAAAAGCAGGTGAGTCTTAGGTTGACTCGGAGATTTTCCTAGAGGGATCCCAGTCTCAGATCTGAGCTTTGATATGACTCATTAACAGTTCCCCTTTCTGTCTCTGATACTTGGCAGTTTCCTACTAAAGAAGCTGACAAAGCAACAAAACTTGGCATTATTGTCAAAGTGCATAGTTTTTTTTTTGTACATTTCTCAAGTGATTCCCCATTCATAGTTCCACTTGTTACTACTCTGTGTAATAGGTTGGACATGTTCTTATTTGTATTAATAATTTTTATTTTGACCAAAGTGGATTAAAAAATTATTCACAGTAGTATTTCAGGTACATAGTGACGTTGAATTGGGGCATTCCCAACACCAATGTTGTCCTCCCTCCACCCCTGTTTCCAGCATGCATTCCTTTTCACCCCTCCTTTGGCCCCGGGACTGCTAGTATAAGTGGTCCCTTCTGTGTCTAGCCTGTTGTAGATTGAGTATTGAATCTGTTATAGTTGGATTTGGATTTGGTGTTTAAGTCTGATGAATTTTTAATTGTTATTCAATGTTCATATGACTGTTTGGTCCTGGTGGCCTCCATATGTTTTATCATTACCCTTCCTTCCTAAATTAGGACATAATGAGTCAGTGATTATGCTACCTTTCCCAACATGCAAGGATAGATGAAGCAAGTAGCAGGATTTAAACCCAAAGTCAGAACCCTTGACAATGTCTTGTTCACTAGATTTGTGTGGTATTAGATTGTTCTTTCAAACAATTACCTGAGCTCTCCTATGGGACCAAAAAACAAGATGATGAGAATCTTTGTTGAAAGTTAATCTTTACATCTGTGGAGTAAAACCCTTGAAAATTTTGGTACTATTAATTGCCAGATATTCTGTGCTCCTCAAAAGAAACTTGAACACAACCACCACCTGAATTTAAAAGGAGAAAGATGTCTTCTTCTAGGAAAATGGTAATTTAGTCAGAAATGTCAGCTGGTTGTGCTTTTCTCTTGCACCTTTTATTTCTGGAATTTATTCCTCCCCCTTCAATATTTTGTCAAGAACACCCAGCCCTTACTACATTCAACACAGTCAATCTCATATGGGAAATATGCATGTTTGTTTAAAAAGTCATGTTTTTAACTTCGATTACTCTTACAACTTCCTAAAGACCCCTCGGCTCTTTCTTGAACTGAAGAACCAAATTAGACTTAATATGATCTAATGTAAAGGTCTGAATTATGCCTTGAGTATATGTTCTGGGAGATGAAAGGACCAAGTTGCTTATAAAGTTCTATTGCTCTTTTAAAAAAAGACTTTAAAAATGTTGGAAGTACCTCCTGGCTAAGGAAAGGATTAGATGCCTTGCTTTCAGTTCATTACTTCTAATATAAACACTCAGTGTCCCCAGTGCTCAACATCAGTTGACTGTCTTTATGTAAACCAAGCAGATGGAAGGCCTTGGGCCTTTGTCTCTGAAGTCAGTTTAATGACGAAGGCCAAGTGAGATGTTTCATCTGATTAAAGTCTCCACTCTTCAAAGCCATCACTTTTTCCTTTTGGGAAATGACACTGTTTATGATGTTTATGCCCAGTTGGTGGGTAAATGGAGTAGGTAGTAAGAATAGCATATGAATAAGAATAGAATATGCCTAAAAACACCAGTCTTGGTAAGAAAGCCCATGTGGTCCATATCTAGCAAACAATGGAAGAGCAATAGCAGACAAATCTTTACTGGATGTAAGAGGTCAGGCATCAAATGCTTTGGTGAAAATAAATGCTTATTTTTAATTGAATCCTCTACTTATTTGTACAAAACTGCTTACATTTAAATACTCTCTAGATTTGAAAATTATTGTGCTTATTAAAAAGATTTAGAAAATATAACAATGTCAAACCAGGTCACAGATAGTATAGAAGGTAAAACACTTGTTTTGTGGCCAACCCGAGTTTGATCTCCAGTATTATCGATGATCCCCTGATTAAATTTAGGAGTGACTCTTCAGTACAGATCAAATAAGCCCTGAATACTTCTAGGTAAGGTTCAAAAATCAAAATGCCCATACTGTCAAAATCCAGAGATCAATACAATTATTATCTTATAAAATATTTACACATGGGGTCAGACAGATAGCACAGCTGTAGGGTGTGGCCCATAAAGCAAACAAAAATTACATATATAAAATTTTTCCCTCATTTTACTACATTTTTAGTGAAGCAAGATAGTTTTTATTGAAAGAAATTTACTTAGAAGTATGTTAGGAGAAAGAGAAACCTGTATTCTAGGGCCTTTTGCATGGAAAGAAGAAAAAGAAATAGAGAGAAATAGAGAAATCTTGAAAAGAAATAGAGATTTGGGGCCTGAGCGATAGTGCATTGGTAGGGCATTTGCCTTGCATCCAGATGATCCAGGATGAACGTGGGTTCAATCCCCAGGGTCCCATATGGTCTCCTGAGCCAGGAGTGAATTCTGAGCACATAGCCAGGAGTAGACCTAAGTGTCACTGTGTGTGGCCCAAAAATTAAAGAAAACAAAAAATAAATAGAAAGACCCCCGTGCTTAGGAGGAAAGATGGGCTTGGTCTTTCAATGACATTTGGGAGAAAATTATATATAATTCCTCTAAATAAAGTATAGTCTGGAGATCTCTGCCTACATAAAAATTAATCTAGGTATTGTCACAGAAAAAGAGCTACAATATTGATGATACTTTTCTCCTCAGGACCATTAGATTCTTCTATAGCTTTACCTTTCCTGTGGGACTCAACCTTGACTGGTGGTGTCTCAGTGTTTCCTCTTCAAAAAGGTCAAGTTTTATACCTGAAAGAGATGTAGTGCTCATGTCTGTATGCTACTTCAGGGCTAGGTAATTTTTTTTTCTTTTTTGGTTTTCTCAATGTTCATTATCAGAACCTTCATATCAACAACATTTCCCCACAATCATTTTATCCCTTATTATCTTTAAGGAGTACATGGGTAAAGATCTATCTTCTGTAGCTTCTTTATACTGACAAATGGGCAAAGGACCTTGCAGTTAAATCGCATGGTAATTTAATATTTAATGCTAGGCAATCACTTATTGTATTTTAGAGTTGTCATTCTGAAAGGACAAATCAATAGTTCAATAAAACATGAAGAAGAAACTTTAAAGCTGTTGGAAGGGGTGTAGGCAGGGGACATCTGAAGGGGGCACTGAGACTAAAGGAAATAACCAAGCTAATGTTATAGATAGGAAGAACCCTCACAATTTTTTTTATTAATGTTGTGACTTCAGCCCCATCCAGAGACAGTTTCAATTAAGTCAAATACTCTGAAGGAGAGAAATAGTCATTGCAACAATATTTTCCAAAAGGAAACTAATGAATGGTCACTTAAACAAAGGACTCTACTTGTCTCAGGTCCAGTTAAATGAGAAATAATTATTAAGTCAATTTAATTGAATTAAATAATAATAATAGTATTGCAGGAGACTCTTCACTAAGAAAGAAATATTTTATCAACATTAGTAAAACACTATCTTCCACAGGCAGGGCCTAAATAGGACAGTAAGAGAAAGGACTCATAGCTATGCTTTGTGTGTTGTCACCTGCTCATCATTGAGGAACGTGCACCAGGGAATACTGACAAATGGTGTTAACATAAATATTTAAGTGCTCAGGGTACAACTATTTATTGGTTCTTATTTACACCCTTACTGAGTGGGTAGAAGCTTTGATACCTGCATTGAGAAAGTCAAGGAAGTGTTAGTCTTAAGGATTTAATCCCTAGATTTACGTTTGCCCAGGTCACTACAAAGTGACAACGGTACCTTTTCACTTCTAAAATTACTCAGGTTAGACTTGCTTTAAATAGATCATCAGTTTCACAAAGCCTGGTCCCACTAATCTTTAGGAAACATGGAGAAAGTTAATCACACTCCAAAAATGATATTGGAAAAATATGGCAAGTAACTATAGCACTTATCTGATGCAGAATAGCTCTTAAAGCTAAGTTTTAGTTTATTCCTTTTGAGCTGGTGTTTGTCGGTGTTTAAGGGTATATTAATCAATAAAAAAATCACATATAACTGTTGCAGGCAGATAGTTAGGGTTTATTTAGAATATAATAAAATTCAAGAAGACGTGTTTTAGTTCTGAAGTAATCCAGAGACATGAAATACTATTAATTTGAAATACAAATCTGTGTTCTTTGGAGAGGAGAAATGAAGGCACCACCCAAATATAGAAATCCAAGGCCTTACCCATTGAAGGCTAAGGATTACTTCAGTAAAGAGGATACAAGGATAATCTGTGAGATTATGAAAATTCCATCAAACAAGGAATGAGGTAATAAAAAGACCATCAACAGTACAAGATTTTCCTGTGACCATCCTTGGATTAATTTCTAAATATTTAGAGAATGCCAGAAAAAAGTCATTTGTAGGAAGTATATAAAGTCTATTCTTATAAATCATTTGGGCCTTACTTCTGACCGTCTCTGTTTTCCCTTGAACACATATTTAGAGATGGAAAGCCAGCAGATATTCCAAATACACTTATTTCAAAGGCAAACCTACTAAGGGGACTCAATGTTTCTTTATCAATAAGAATGACCATATTTCTTTTTCCTGGTCTCAAAAATTATGACTATTATAAATATCATAATTCTATTATAAATATTATATTTATTATATTATAAATATAAATATAAATTCTATTATAAATATTACTTTTTTCTCAAAATAATTTGTGCATGAATGTGCTATACCAGTATAGGATTAATCTCATTATAAAAGGTGAAAATTACATGTAATTTAAATTATGTTCAGAAAATTTATACTTCTCTTTTACAAAAGAGTATCCCATACATGGTTTTGAGTACCATGGGAAATATACTGCTTTGCGATTTACAAATCTATTTATCTTCAAACACATTTTTTTCTACTACAAAATGGACATCACTTTCTTAGTAGCACTTTGAGTTTATTGAAGTAATCTGAAGTTCCCTCATGCTTATGAAACATTAACTCCATTCTGTTCTTATATTGTCTCAATAATTTTAAGTGCAGCTGTAGAGTTCAATCTACCTATAGGATATTGGTAAACAAGTATATGTTAAACTGAATTGACCTTCATAACCACGTCCTGGAATCCAGTATTGTTTAATTTCCAAACAATCCATATTTTGGAGTTAACCCTTGTAAAGTAATAAATTCAAAAATGGATAGTAGTTTTCAACCCAGTTTAAGAATAAATTTTATTTATGTGTATGCCCAATGGTTTATATTTTTAATATAACAAAAACCAAAATTCAACAAATTAAACCAGTAATACATAGTTAAAAGACATGATTCATTTGTAAAAAAGGTAATTCTGAAGTGAAAATGATGCATCGAATCATGTTTGTTTTTAATCAGATTGTTATGAATGTTAAGAAATAGTAGTCAAGATGTTTATGCTTATAAACACTTTTAATGTGATTGGTAAGATTGTGATATTTTGTAGAAAAATCAGCATAAATGTCTTAATGTTTATAATTTTAGGTCAATTAAATGACTTAATTGAAGAAAGTGCTGGCGGGGGGTGGGCGGGGAGGAGGGAGATTTGGGACAATGGTGATGGGAACGTTGCACTGGTGATGGGTGGTGTTCTTTACATGACTGAAACTCAAACACAATCATGTATGTAATCATATACATATTAAATGTATATTAAATAAAATATATTTTAAAAAAGTTTGAGTTCCCCCCCCAAAAAGAATATGTAAATATAATTTATGAGGATGTGCATTCCACCCTGCTGGGGCCCCATAATTTTAAATGAGGTATCCTCTATGTCTTTTGTTTTCTTTATTTTTTTTGGCATAGAGAGCTCACACTTGACTGTACTCAGGTCTTACTTCTGGCTTTGTATTTAGGGATACATGATCATGTAAGGCTAAGTGGAAGATATGATGTTCAGGTGATTGAAACCAGGTTTGTGAAGAAAAAGGCAAACACTCTGTTTACCTCTCTGGCCTAGCATCCTCTAAATCTTGACTAAAGGGCCACTTCTGTCCTGCTACCTCCCCTTTCCTGCCCACTAAAATTCTGTCCCAGTTCTGAAGGCATTCTGAAGGCCCATGACTTACCCTGATGATACACAGATCTGCCAACTAGCCCTGCCCAGCCTTGATCTTTGAATAGCAGAGTGTACACAGAATCTGGCCCTTTGGGAACAAAAGATCAATATTAACCCACTCTTGTTATCCATGAGTTACAATTTGTGACATGGATTTGAGAAGTCTAAACCTAATCTGGACCTTTCTGCTTCTATGAAGTCATGCTTATAAAAATTGGCTAATAAAATTCCTATTATTCAACAGCATTTTCTCAAAGATTGAGCTACTCATCTACAACTGAATAGTCCTTTCATATGATTTTTTGGGGGGTTTTTGGGCCACACCCAGTGTCGCTCAGGGTTTACTCCTGGCTATGCGCTCAGAAGTCGCTCCTGGCAGGCACGGGGGACCATATGGGAACCGGGGGATCGAACCGTGGTCCGTCCTAGGCTAGCGCAGGCAAGGCAGCAGGCACCTTACCTTCCTGCGCCACCTCCCGATTCCCTCATATGATTTTTTAACACAACTTAAATGTATGTCATATTTTTACAAAATAAATCATTAAAAAGGAGCTTATTTTATCTCTCCTACATGAGTCCCTAGGCTAAATTGTCCACCCTCTGAAACCATATGATCCCAGCTTTGCCTATCTACTCTCAATCTTTTCTTGTCTTCCCACCTGGATTGCC
>PVKC010003851.1:0-37509 GCA_004027635.1 Crocidura indochinensis
GTACCACCCTAGGGTAAGGGCAGAAAGCCAGGTCCCACCCTAGAGTAGGGTCCAATCACTGATCAGGGTAGGATCAGGGTGGGTCCAGAAAGCCACCCTAGAGTAGGGTCCAATCACTGATCAGGGTGGGTCCAGAAATGTTTATACATAGAAATTCCAAATCATGATAAGATTAGAAATGTTTACATATGCAACACTGCTATACTGCAGTACTGAATCTAGTGGCATATTTCCTGAAATTTGCTACTAAAAACATTGTATTTATCTCAAAGCTAGTTCTTTTCATGTTACATTGTTGTGTATAGTTTATTTGTAACCTGTATATTTGCAAAGTCCTGATTATTATTTAAAGCAGCATTTTGAGCAAAGTCTTCCTTAAAACTCATTTAAATTTGTTTCTAGCATCTATAACTACATATTCCCATCTTCACTGATAATTAATTCATAAAACTTATCTCTATAAAAATTTAATATTCTTTTCTTCTTCCTGAATGTAAATGAAATAATATATTACCCAGTCTTTTGAGTATGACATATTTCACAA
This sequence comes from Crocidura indochinensis, assembly GCA_004027635.1. NCBI lineage: Eukaryota > Metazoa > Chordata > Mammalia > Eulipotyphla > Soricidae > Crocidura > Crocidura indochinensis. Next base: position 545 of record PVKC010003851.1, read on the forward strand.
AACTTACTTTAAAATTGTGTTGTATGAATAAACTCTACAATCAAATTTATTGTTGTCAATAGAAATATTTTGCAAATATTTGAAGATTTGAAATTTTATAATCACCATAAACATTAAATTTAATAAAGTTTTATAAAAATACAAGTTCCTATCTGTAGCAAAATCAAGGAACACTTCCAGGATGTACAAAGATTAAAATTTGAAAACAAAGAACTGTTTAAGATACCTCTGTTAAGAGAGACAGAGTGGCAAAATGCATCAAGAAGCTGAATCCAACGTTTTACTGCCTACAAGAAATATATCTGAATAATCAAAACAAGCATAGACTCAAAATCAAAGCCTGGAGGAAAATCAACACCCTTAAAACTACATCCTTATAAAAGCTAGAGTGACCATATTAGTATCAGATGAAACAATCTTTAGATTCAGAAAAGTTATAAGGGACAAAGATGGTGATTTTGTACTAATCAATTGATATATACAACAAGAAGAAATCAAACTGCTAAACACATATGCACCCAATGATGGTCTTGCAAAATATTTAATAAAACCCTTGACTACCTGAAACAAAATATTAATACCAGCACAATAATAGTGGGAGATCTCAACACTGCCCTGACACCTCTGGATAGATAAACCAGGTTGAAACCCAACAAGAATGTATTAGCTCTGAAAAGAGAAATGAAAGGAAGTGGAATAATATGTATAAATATATATGTATATATAAGTATATATAGTTATGGCACTCAATCCTCAGAAAACTAGACACAATTCTTCTCCAATTCACAGGGGTCATTCTTCAGGATAGACCACATAATGACCCATAAAACATACCTCCATAAAGTCAAGAGGATAGAAATTATACAACCTACCTTCACAGACCACAAAGCACTAAAATTAGATGTGCACTACAAAGAAACACAGAAGAAAAACTTTAACATCTGGAAACTAAATGGTTCACTACTGAACAACCAGAGGGTCAGAGATGAAATCAAGAAGGAAATCAAAACATTCCTGGAAACAAATAACAATGAAGACACACATTGTTAGAATTTATGGAACACAAAGCAGTACTGAAAGGAACATTTATAGCTGTGCAAGCACACATCAGAAAGGAAGAAGGGGCCTATATAAAAAACTTAATGACACACCTTTCAGAACTATAAAATGACTGAATAAAGGAACTGAAAATAGGTCGGCAGAAGGAAATAACAAAGCTTAGAGCAGAAATCAGTGAAATGGAAATCCAAAAACTGGGGGCTGGGCAGTAGCGCTGGAGGTAAGGTGCCTGCCTTGCCTGCACTAGCCTAGGACGGATCACGGTTCAATTCCCTGGTTTCCCATATGGTCCCCCAAACCAGAAGCGACTTCTGAGCGCATAGCCAGGAGTAACCCCTGAGCGTCACTGGGTGTGACCCAAAAACCAAAAAAATAAATAAATAAATAAAAATAAAAAATAAAATAAAATAAAAGGAATCCAAAAATCCCAAAACCAATTTGAAAGATTAGCATAAGCAAAAGTTGGTTCTTTAAAACGATTGATAAAATACTAGCAAATCACACAAAGAAACAGAGAGAGATAGAGAAATCTAATGCATTGGATTAGGAATGAAACTCTATGCCACATAACATGAAAACCTGGTAAAATGAATAAATTCGTGGACTCATAACCTTCTACAATTAAACAAGTATGATGTTGCAAATCTAAACAGACATATAACTACTGATTGATGAAATTAAAACGGTCATCAAGAGTCTTCCCAAAAACAAAAGCCCAGGCTCAGATGTATTCACTAACAAAATTTTTTCAAACCTTTCAAGAGGAACTTTGACCAATCCTCTACAGGTTCTTTCATGAAATTGAAGAATCAGAAATACTCTCAAACAATCTTTATGAAGCTAACATCACCTTGATACTAAAACCAGTGAGAGGTGCTTGAAAAAAAAAACAAAACTGCAGACCAATATCCCTGATGAACACAGATACAAAGATCCTCAACAAAATCCTGGCAAACAAGATCCAATGCCTCATCAAGAAGGTCATACCATGACCAAGTAGGTTTTATCCCAAAAATGCAAAAATGGTTTAACATCCATAAATCAATCAACATAATACACCATATCAACAAAAAGAAAAATAAAAAACATATGCTTATATCAATAGACACAGAGAAAGCATTTGATAAGGTCCAACATCCATTCTTGATAAAAACTCTAACATCCATTCTTGATAAAAACTTTCATCAAGATGGGAATAGAAGGAACTTTTCTCAATATAGTAGAGGCAATCTACCACAAGCCAATGGCAAATATTATTGTCAATGGAGATCAACTAAAAAGCTTTCCTCTAAAATACAGTACAAGACAAGGCTGCCTTCTCTCACCACTCCTATACAACATAGTGTTGTAAGTTCTTGCCATAGTGACTAGACAAGAAAAAGGTATCAAGCATACATATAGGAAAGGAAGAATTCACAATCTTATTGTTTGCAGATGACATGATTCTATATTTAGAAAACCCGAAAGACTACCAAAAAACTTATAGAAACAATAAACTAAGATAGCAAAGTGGCAGGATAGAAAATTAACACACAAAAATCAATGGCCATATTATACACCAATAATGACAGTGAATAAATTAAGATAAAAAGCAATACCATTTATATTAGTGCCACACAAACTCAAATATCTAGAAGTCAACTTGACTAAAGATGAGAAGGACTTATACAAAGGAACTACAAAATCCTGCTTCAAGAAATAAGAGGACACATAAGAAATTGAGGCATATAGCCTGCTCATGGATTGGGAGAATTAAATTTATTAAAATGGCAATACTTTCCTAGGCATTGTATAGATTTAATTCATTTCTTTAAGAATACCCTTAACATTCTTCAAAGACGTAAATCAAACATATCTAAAATTCATTGGGAACAATAAACACCAAAGAACAGCTAGAGAAACCCTTGGGAAAAAGAATACAGGAAGCATCACTTTTTCCAACTTTAAATTGTACTACAAACTATAGTCATTAAAACAGCATGGTATTGGAATAAACACAGACCCTCGAATCAGTGGAATAGATTAGAATATTCAGAGAATGCTCCCCAGATATACAAACAATTAATCTTTGAAAAAGGGGGCAAGAAATGCAAAATGGAGCAAGAAAAGCCTCTTCAACAAGTGGTATTGGCACAACTGGACAGATACTTGCAAAAAAAATGTACATATAGAACTTACAAGAAAAAAATCTAAACTCATTAAAATGGGGAGAAGAAATGAAGAGAATCTTACTCAAAGAAGAAATACAAATGGCCAAAAGACACATGAAAAATGCGACACATCACTATCAGGGACAAGCAAATCTAGATAACAATAAGGTATCATCTCACACCACAGGAATTGGCACACATCACAAAGAATAAGAACAATCAGTACTGGCAGGGATGTGCAGTGAAAGGATCTCTCATTCCCTGCTGATGGGAATGTTGTTTAGTCCAGCTCGTATGGAAAACAATATGGAGATTCCTCAAAAATCTAGAAATTGATCTCTCATTTGACCCAGCTTTACCAATCCTAGGGATATACCCTAGGAACAACAACAACAACAAAAATGCAATACAAAAATCCCTTTCTCGTCCCTATTTTCATTGCAGCACTTTTTACAATAGCCAGACTCTGGAAACAAGCAAGATGCACTTCAACAGATGAATGGTTAAAGAAACTTGGTACATATACATAATAGAATATTATGCACCTCTCAGGAGAGATGAAGTCATGAAATTTTCCTATACATGGGTGTACATGGAATCGATTATGCTGAATGAAAGTAGAGGGGGAGTGAGAGACACAGTATAGTCTCACTCATCTATGGATTTTAAGAAAAATTGAAGACATTTAAAATAATTCCCAGAGTTGAAGTCGAAATGACCAGCTCAAGATATGAAGCTCACCACAAAAAGTGGTGAGTGCAGTTAGAGAAATAACTACTCTGAGAACTATCATAACAATATTGTGAGAGAGGGATGTAGAAAGTCTGTCTTGAATGCAGGCAGGGGAGTGGGGAGTGAAGAGATGGGGGCATTGTTGATAGGAAGGTCTCACGGGTGAAGGGGGTGTTATTGTTATGACTGAAACTCAACTACAATTATGGCTATAATTACGGTGGTTAAATAAAGAATATAGTTAAAATATAAGATGTCAGTGTTGTTTATATTCTACAGAATTATCTGATATTCCCAATTGGTTTGCATCTTGTCAAGATGATATTGACAATTTTAAATAATATTAATAAATATATTTTAATATTCCAATTTCTATTGCATAAATATCTTAGATTATTATTTTATGTGTATAGTTTGGCAAGTGAACCATTTAAATGCATATATACATAAATTATATAATTTTTGAAAAATGTTCTACTAGTTTGACTGTTAAATATGAAACTTTTTTACAATTATTGAATTTTTAAATGTTTATGTATATTTCTGAATAAATGTAGGTAAATATGCATTTTCTCTTACTTCATATATTTATTATTATTTTTTATTGTGGTAGTGGATACTTTCATTATTTAAGATCTATTTTAGGCTCTGCAGAAAGGAAGTACTCCTTGTAGTTTTAGCAATCAATTTTGGCAATTGGCATACCAGCTATGAAACATTTGTGTGCTACTCGCAAATGAGATGCACTACTTGCTGTACAATTGTCCTGCTCCTCTAATTTTAATATTTTATGAAGAATATAAATTTTTAGACATCATAAATTATAGTCATGTTTTTATTTCTGTTAAATATATAAAGTCATTTATCCAAAATATTGATGATCAATGTTTTCATGAGTTTCTTTCCTTATACTTACAATAATAAATTTTACAATTTGACTTATACATACTTGTATATATACATACCTGTATATATCATATATATCTGTGAGTACATGCTCAGCAATGATTGGAGTGTACTTCTGCCTCTGAGCTTTGTGGTCATACCTAGAAATATTTAGGTTGAAACTGTTTCTAACGCTTGGGATGAGACTAGTTAATCTCAGACAAGAGACTCCCTTTGACAACTAAACAATCTATGATCATTCATATAGATTATATAATTATTTAATTTATAAAGACATGTAATATTGCATATCATATGCTATATAAGTATTAGTTAAAACTGTCTTTTGCCGATCCTCCATTCTCCAGTCTATGATAACAATTTTTGAACAAATAAGAACCAATAGAAAATATTTCAAAGGTTGTAGTAAGTTTTTCACTATTGAAGTCATATTCAGCAGCTTTTTAAGCCAAACATGATTATTCATCAGTGACTGATCTTTTGATATAGAATGGGAGCTTGTTTTTGATAAATCTACTCAGAGGTTATAAATATTTAAGAAGTTTATATACAAATAAATAAAATAACAGCTCACATACACTTCTGAAATAACACACTCCACAATTTTTTAAAAATTTAATTTTTATTTTATTTTTTCATATATTTATTTAAGAACCATGATTACAAATATTTGTAGTTGGGTTTCAGTTATACAAATATATAAAAAACCTTTACTAGTGCAACATTCTTACCACCAAAGCCCTCCTATTCCCTACTCCAACCTTCAATACAGGTGTTCTGTTTCTCTCACTAACTGCCATTGTCATGGGAGTTGTCAGTTTAGTCATTTCTCCAACTAAACTCACCACTCTTTGTGGCAAGCTTCATATCCTGGGCTTGATATTCCAGCCCTCATATTTATTATCTCTGTGTATTATTAAAATATTGTTTTTTCTTAAAACCTATAGATGAGAGAGACTATTCTGTTTCTATCTCCTTCTGATTTATTTCACTCAGCATAATAATGTCTATCCATATATCAGAAAATTTCATGACCTCATCTCTTCTGTTGTCTGCATATTATTTTATTGTGTATATGTACCATAGTTTCTTTAGCACTCATCTGTTGTCAGGTATCTTTTTCTCCCCAAGATTCTGGCTATTGTATAGTGCTGCAATGAATATAGGTGTGCAGAAGGCATTTTTGTGTTCTGTTTTAGTGTTCCTAGTATATATCCCTAGGAGTTGTATTGCTGGATCAAATGGGAGCTCAATTTCCAGTTTTTATAGAATCTCCATATTGCTTTCTACAAAGGTTGGACTAGAAGACATTCCCATCAACAGTGAGTGAGAGTTCCTTTCTCTCCCCATCTCTGCCATCACCGATTGTTCTAATTCTTTGTGATGTGTGCCAGTCTCTGTGGTGTGAGATGGTACCTCATAGTTGTTTTGATTTGGATCTCCCTGATGAGTAGTGATGTGTCTTTTGGCCATTTGTAATTCCTATTTGAGGAATTGTCTGTTCATTTAATTTCCCCATTTTTTTGATAGGGTTGAGTCATTTTTTCTCGTAAGTTCTGTCAGAACATTGTATAACTTAGATATTAACCCCTTGTCTGATTGGTATTGAGTAAATAATTTCTCCTATTCAGTGGGTGACTTTTGTATCCTAGGCAATATTTCCTTTTAGGTGCAGAAGCTTCTCAGCTTAATATAGTCCCATCAGTTTATCTTAGCTTCTTCCACTTCTTCGGACAGTGCTGTTTTCTCCTTGAAGATGCCCTTGGTCTAAATGTCAATGGAGTGTTTTACCTATGTGTTCCTCTGTATACCTTATGGTTCCAGGTATGTTATCAAGGTCTTTTAGATTTGATCTTTGTGCCTAGTATTAGATGGAGGTCCGATTTTGCTTTTTAACATGTAGCTTAACAGTCTTCCAATACCACTTGTCGAAGAGGCTGTCCATGCTCAATTTTGCATTTCTTTCCCTATTATCAAAGATCAATTGGTTGTATTTGGGACACATACCACAAATTATTGAACAAACAGTAGGTCAGAAGAAAATCTAAGGAGAAATAAAAAAAAATTAGAAACAAAAATGAAGACATAAATTATCAGAATTTTTGCGACATACCAAAAAAACACTTAAGAAGAAAATTTAAAGCTTTGCAAGCATTCATTAGGAAGGAAAAATAAGGATGTACATGGATAATTTAATGCCACACTTAAGAAATTGGAAAAAGACCAATATAAGAGTAAAAATAAGGCAGGTAGAAGGAAAAATAAAAATTAGGCAGAAATTGATTAACTGGACACCCCAAAAAAACTATTAAAAATAAATGAAAGCATGAGCTAGTTCTTTGAAAATATAAACAAGATATATAAATCATTAGCAAGAATCTGAAAAAACTGAGAGAAAAAAATCTTTGAGAGATTACTTTGAGAATCTTTATGTCATGAAACAAGATACCAGGAAGAAATGGATAAATTCTTGGATCCCTATAACTTGCCAATGTGGAACCAACATGACATGTAAGACATAAGAAGGTCGAGGAAATCAAAATGCTTCCAAACCAAAAGCTCAGTACCAAAAAAATCCATTAGGGAATTATTTCAAACTTTTAAAGAGGACCGACCTATTGCCAATAAATTTAAGACTCTTTGAATAAATTGAAAAAAAAACTGAAACACTCTCAAATAGTTTCTATGAAACTGACATCAACCTAATGACAAAATGGAAAAAAAATAAAGAAAAACCTAGGGGGCCAGAGAGATAGCTCTGAGGTAGGGCGTTAGCTTTGCATGCAGAAGGACAGTGATTCTAATCCCAGCATCCCATATGGTCCCCCGAGCCTGCAAGGAATGATTTCCAAGCTTGAAGCCAGGAGCAACCCATAAGTACTGCCACGTGTGATCCCAAAACAAAGAAACAAACTAAAAGAAATAACTAGAATTACAGGCTGATATCCTGTGAATATAGATGCAAAGCAAAAATCCTCAACAAAATACTAGCAAATAGGATATAAAATCTCATCAAGAAGATCATATGCCATGAGCAGGTAGTACTCTTTCCACGAATGCAAGGGCAGTTTGATATAAATAAGTAAATCAATATAAAACACCACATAAACACATGAAAATATAAAAATGTATTGTTATATAAATAGATGCAGAGAAAGCATTCGACATGGTCCAGCACCTGTTCTTGATAAAAAATATTCTCAACAAGATGAGATTAGAACAAATATTTCTCAATTAACTCAGTCATTTATTAAAAAACAATGGTAAGAATTATTCTCAATGGGATAAAACTAAAAGCATTTCCTCTAAGATTTGGCACAAGACAAGGTTGTCCTCGCCAAATGCATTCAATATAGTACTGAAAGCACTTGCCATAGCTATTAGGCAAAAAATATATCAAGGGCATCCAGATAGGAAAAGAAGAAGTCATGTTCTCGGGGTTCATAAATATATATATACATATACATATACATATACATATACATATACATATACATATATATGCATATATATAAGAAGGTCCTCATCAGGCACAAGAGGGTCGGCAATAGACAGCCAGGACGGCGGGCTGGTAGTGTCTGTCCTGATGGTCCCTGCAGAGGGGGCACAAAATAACAGGGGGAAGGAGAGACTGTGGAAGTGCCTTACTGGAGGAAAAGTTCAGGACTGCTATTGCCCGACTCTCCATCCTGTGACACTCGGCAGTTGGTGAGACTGTTAACCATTAATGGGGACTTTTCTGGGCCCCACTGTCAAGCCTCATATGGGGGTGAGGGTGATATCTTGGACATGGAGAGGCCTCTGGGACAAATACCCCACAATCCAGATGCAAGGTTTTGCGTTGGCAAAAGAGCTTTGTGACCTGTTCAGTGACACACTCGCACATAGCCTGGTGCATATCCATAGCCATTTATTTGAACAAGGGAGGAAATAGGACAGCGCATGTCAGAGAATATCTTCCCCTTCCTCTCTTTTCTGCCTCCAATGATTGGGAAGCCCTGGTCATCGCAAGAAATGCTGGAACTCAGTAGCGGAGCCAGCTGTAGCAGTGATGCTGTTGCCATGGTGTCTCCCAGGAAATCGCAATATGTGCTGCGGCAATTCTCACTTTTGTTTGGCTTTGGGAGCTCCTACAATTAAGGGTTGAGTGTGGCCAGGTTTTGGAAGTGCCAAGAGATTGGCATGTTTGCCCGCAAAGTGTCTGATTCTGCAAGTAAGACCCTCTTCACAAGGGTTTCCTTAAAGAACTGAGTTCCTTCATGCACCCCTTGGAAGTGTTTCACAGGACCTGGAGAGAGGTCTGCTAGATTTCTCATTTGGTGTGCTTTTCAGTGACTCCATGTGGTGCCAGAGAAAGGACCTGATCTCATGTAGGCAGGCCTGCATTTGTCAATGGTTCCTCTTCCCTGGACCTTCTGGACACATCTGAAGTAAAATTTGAGAGGGAATGCCTGGTCCACCTCAAGCACAGCCTACACCCTGTTACACCCTGGGCATTTCCCATCATCTTAACATGGAGCAGCAAATGAAAATGTGGGGTCTAAAATGCTAAAACAGGGGGACATTTTTGTCATCCCTGAACCAAATGCCGCATTTGGGGGACATTATTGTCCCCTAGATAATATGTTCAGTTGGGGAGATATTTCTGCCCCCTGTGTCAGTGCCCAGTTTGGGGGACACTTTCTGTACCCCAATTTAAATTGCTGCCTTTGAGGGACACTGTTGTCCCCCAATTCGAGGCCAACACCAGGGGGAATTACTGTCCCCTAGTTAATATGCAGATACTACAACCTGTGGTCTGAAGCTTCACACTTGAAAATGAAAAAGATCAACTTTGGAGTTATAATCTCAAAGACCATCAAGAGTCTTACATGTCAGAGTTGATGGAGGAGAAAGTAACTCAAGTGAATTTTAAAAGATCAAAGGTAACACAATATGGATATGTGATGTAACTATTCCTTCTAATTAAAATATTTGATTATATTTTGAATTTATAAAAAGAGAAGATTTCATTGGGCCAGAGTGGTGATGTAAGTGGTAAGGTGTTTGCCTTGCAAGTCCTAGCATAGGATGGACCACTATGGTTACCCAGGCCAGGAGCGATTTCTGAGTGCATAGACAGGAGTAACCACTGAGCATCACTGGGTGTGGCCAAAAAAAAAAAAAAACGAAAGAGAAAAAGAGATGTTCAAAAGGCTAATCATAGCTGATATTTATTGGAAATCCCTTTCATTACTTAGATTGAAGAGCTATACATGTAATTATTTTTACTATTTTAAAGTCACTAAAAGGTTTTAAAATTACTATTTTAAAGTCACTAAAAGTTACATAAAATCACATTTCCTATTACATTCTATGAGAGATCTTCTTTAGGAAAAGCAATTCTGCTTGAAATAATATATTTTTTCACGGAAATATATATTTTATTTAGTGTGTAATTTGCCTTTTTCTTACTAAATTTCAGAGGAGTTTTATGCCAGTATTAAAAAGCAAGAATAAATTTCTACAGTTAATTTTTCAGTCCAGATGTGACAAGTACAATTTGATAAAATCATCAAAATTATGTTTGGGTTGATTGGTGGTATTTTACATATTCTTAATACTTCCTACATCTCTTCTGAAGTTAAGATGAAAGAGAATTGTTTGATGATTCATGTCATTTAACTTTGCAATTTATTTTACCAAGGCATAGTTGCTGTGATATATGCATTTATAACTTGTCTAATCACAGCTGTGAATACTTGTGGCATAGAACAAAGGAACTTCTGTTTCCACATCAAAAAATTGCATTTAGAACATAATTTGAATGACATAAAATATTATAAATTTATTTGTTTACTTGAGGAATGAAAAGAAATTAAGCATTTAAAATGTCAAACTTTTCTTTGTGCAGTAGTATTTAGTATTTAATATATTCAGTATCTTTGGAAAAATGAGTGACTTCTCATTTTTAAAAAGTTCAGAATTCCTAATTTTTTGAGAAATATCCATACTACTTTCAATAGAATTTGAAGCAGAAGACATTCCCACCCACAGTAAATAATGATTCTCTCTCTCTTTTTTTATTTTTACCACATCCTACCATCACTGTTCCCTCACCCCGGATTATTTTATGTCATTGTCATTCAAATATGATAACTAATTTTTTGTTCTCATTCATATTTCTATTAAAATAAGTATTGAAGAAAAGTTTTTCACACTCTTACAGGACACCTATATACTTCTTTGGGAAAATATCTGCTCTTTTCCTCTTCTATTTATAGATGGGGTTACTGGATATTTTTGGTGTTGAACTTTGTGAGTGCTTTATAAATACTGGATTGATCTGTCATATTGTATGTGAATATTGCCTCACATTTAATACATTGTCTTCATATAAGGATAAGGAGATATTTTGTCATGTAAAGCATGTGTATCTTGACATTCTTTTTGTTTGTTGTCTTTTACAATTGGGACAGCATTAAATATATTTAAGGCCCATTTCCTGGAGAGCTCTGACTATGTTTTTCTTAATGTACTTTTTGTATCTATGCCATTCACTTTCTCTTAGTAATTGTCATCACCTTCAGATATACAGATAAATATGTTTATGTTTCTAACACAGAACCGTGAGTTGTGAGCTAATAAGACTTTTACTGTGATGTGTAGTTAATTAGTGAGAAAACTTTATTCTCACCTTCTATTCTTCTATTCAAAAATATTTTTCATTTAATTTTTCATGTTTGGAATACACATCCAGAGAAACTCAGGAGTTACTCTTGGCTCCTCACTCAGGAATTACTACTGGAGACTGTGTGGGACTATATGGGATGCCTGGGATCCAATCTGTGTTGGTTCCTTGACGTAACATCCTCTTTTCTTTTTTTTCTTTTTTTTTGGTTTTTGGGCCACACCCAGTGACGCTCAGGGGTTACTCCTGGCTATGCGCTCAGAATTCGCCCCTGGCCTGGGGGACCATATGGGGCACGGGGGATCTAACCGCGGTCCGCCCAAGGCTAGTGAGGTAAGGCAGGCACCTTACCTCCAGCGCCACCGCCTGGCCCTGTAACATCCTCTTTTCATGTCTGATTCTGTTTATTAAGTTTCTTTTCCTTCTTTTTCCTTAGTCTTGCAATAGTGTATTTATCTAATTTATTTTGTCAAAAAACTGACCTTACTTGCAATACTATCACTTTGACCCTCTATTCACAAATATCTTAAAGTTAATTTTTCAATGAAGAAATAAATGCATAATTATTCTTTAATTTATGGGGTTTCAAAATGGCACCAAAGAGTCTTTGTCAATATTTTAGAGCGCTGTTGGAAATGCTCTGCAGTGATAGATTGTCTAGTGATAACAAATAAGTACATGTAGCTAGTAGACTAAATGTATAACTAATTAAAAAGAATTTGCATATAGACATAAACTTAAAAGAGTTTGATGACTTCAAAAAGTAATTACTGCTAAAATAATAGAAGTGGAAAGACATTCCATGCTTATTTTTGAAATATCAAAGTTATCAAAATAACTACACTATTAAAAAAACTTAGGAAGATCCAGCACATTTTCTATCCAAAATTCCAATGATATTTTAAGAGGAAGTAGCATAAATGTTACTGAAATCAATATTGAAGAATGAAACTAAGGTAAGTATTATGCTTTCTGACTTCAAATATTCTACAAAGTTGTATTAGTAAAAATAAGGAGGTACTCAAATGATTTACCTGTAACTTAATAATTACTTATAGATAAATGGAATAGATTTGAGATTTCAAAATGTGATAGATACAGATAGGAATAGTTAACTACAAATAAAGATGGGGATAGCATAAAATGGAGAAAGAAAAGTCACATCAATTCATAGTGGTGGGAAAAAATAAATAGCAAACATAATTAAAAACACACTCTTCAGAAAACTGCTTACTCAAGGTCAGTTTTGCTTTGAATTTTTATGTGATGTTTTTCTCTGCTTTTATTATCAAGATGTTGTTAACTTAAAATTAATTGGGAGTATTTCTTTTTCTTTAGTTGTCTAGAAGGGCAAGAAAAGAATTGGCAGTAAATTCTTATTAATGGTTTGAAAGAATTCACTTGTGAAACCATCTGATTTTGGGCTATTGTTTTTGGAAAGCCTTTTAATGGTCATTTAAATTTCCTCAATCCTGAGAGTTGTGTTCATGTATTCCATATCATACTGGTACAACCTTTAGAGTCTAAAGCAGTTGAAAAATCACCTATTTCTTTTAAGGTCTTATTTTTCTGGCAATTAGATTCTCAAAGTATTCTCCAATTACTATTTGAAGTTCCATAGTGTCTGTAGTAACATACCCTTTTCATGTCTGATACTGTTTATTAAATTTATTTTTCCTTTTTTCTTAATCTTATAATAGTTTATTGATCTCATATATTTTGTCAAAGAACCAACTCATGCTTTCATTTATCTTTTGGATTACTTTTATGGGTGTACATTTTATTAATTTCTGCTATAATTTTCATTTTCTTTTTCTCTTTTTTCTTTTGGATTACACCAGGAAGTACTCAGGGTTTACTCCTGAATCTACGCTCAGAAATCACTCCTGCCAGGCTCGGGGGACCATATGGGATGCCGGGATTTGAACTGCCATCCTTCTTCATGCAAGGTAAATGCCTTACCTCCATGTCATCTCTCCAGCCCCTAAATTTCATTTTCTTATGCCTGATTACTTAAAAACTAATCATTTTGGCTAATTGTTTTCTCATTTTTTTTGAAAATTCCTTCTTTGACTACTTCCTTGATTCCCTCTCTCACCCATTGTTTTTTAAAATAGTGAGGTATTTTTTTTGTAATTACAAGGTGCTAACATTATTTCTCTATTTCTTCAATTCTATTTTCTATGTATCATTGTCTAAAATAGTTGATACAATTTATTCCTCTTGAGTTATGGAGATACAATTTATTGTCCAGCATATGGTCTGTCTTGGAGAATGTTCCATGTGCAATGAAGAAGAAAGTGTATTCAGCTTTTGGGGGGTGAAATGTCTTGAATATAATTACTAAGCTGCTCTATCCCATTTTTTCCTTCAAATATATCCTTGTTGAGTTTTAGCCTATTTGATCTATCAAGTGATGACAGAGTGGTGTTGAAATATTCCACTATTATTGTGTTGCTATTGATGTACTTCGCCAATTCTATTAGCAGTTGTTTGATAGTTTTCTGTTCCCTTATTTGATGCATATATGTTTAGGATAGTGAATTCTTCCTGATATTCCTATCCCTTGATTATTAATAAATTATCTTCTCTTTCTCTTATTTCATATTAAACCTGACATATGAGTCTTCTGATATTAGAAAGGCCCTTTAAGAGACTTATTTGCTTGAAGAACCGTTTTTTCCAATCATTGACTTTGAGTCTGTGTGAGATCTGATTATTTAAGTGTGTTTCTTGTATTCAGCAAAATTTTAATTCAATTTTTTATTCAATTTGTCACTCTGTGCCTCTTAACTGGCACATTTGTTCCATTGTCATTAAGAGAGATAATTGTCATGAGATTTAATGTCATCTTTTTGAAAATTTTGTCATGTCTATGGAGTCAGTCTGCTTAAAATAGGCCTTTCAATTCTTTTATGTTTGGCTTTGTGTCTGTAACATTCTTGAGTTCTTATTTATCCATGAAGAAGTGTATCATCCCTTCAAACCTGAATAAAAGCCTGGATGAGTGAAGTATTCATGGCAAGGTGCTGAGGGTTTTATTTTTTATGTTTATTTGTTTGTTTACTATATAATACCACCGCTAAAATGGTGTCAATTGTAAGGGTGCTTCTTTGTATACAATCCTTGGGTATCTTGCTACTTTCAGGATTCTTTCTCTATCAGTGGTTTTCATCACTGTGTTTCATCATTGTGACTAGTATGTGCCTTGGGGTGCTTTCAAACAGCTTTAGCTGGTTCTTCTCAGGCATCAGGATGTGATGCATGCACTTTTCAATTCTTTGAGCTTCTCAGCAATATTTTTTTTGTTTTTTTTTGGGGTCACACCCGGCAGTGCTTTGGGGTTACTCCTGGCTCCATGCTCAGAAATTGCTCCTGGCAGGCACGGGGGACCATATGGGGCACCGGGATTCGAACCGATGACCTTTTTGCATGAAAGGCAAATGCCTTACCTCCATGCTATCTCCCGGGCCCCTTCTCAGCAATATTTGACTGTTGCTTATTCATAGTGGTTTTCTTTCCCTATGATTACTATGTTGATCATGTTGAACGTACCCAAATTATTTTGGCTGCTTACTGTTTTGAGGATTTTTACCATATCTTCTGTTCTTTTTCTTAAGGCACTTTCCAACTGCTTATGGAATATAGAGGTGCTATGCAATTCATCTAGTTCTCTTACTGTTTTTGGCTGTTGATACTCTGCTTGTGAGTCTTTGCTGTGGGTTTTTTATTTTTCCTACAAAGTTTTTCATAAGTTATTTCTGTTTGAAATTTTTTACTCTCAGAACCACTTTAATTTTATTGTTTCTTTGTTCTTTTTGGTGCATGATTTCTTTGAGTTCTTTATTTCTCTATATTTCCTCTCAAATTTAATTATCACAGAGGCTTTTTGGTGATTAATGTTAGTTCAGTTCTCAGAACTAACATCTTCATTCAGTAAGTATAGTGGGATTCTGTATTGTCTCCCCATTGTAACCTATAAAGTATGCTGATGTTATTTTATGTATTGCTTATAAGTAATGTGTGGTCAAAGAACAAAGCAGAGCAGCCACACTTTTTTTCTTTGAGTTCTAGCTTGAAATCATAATAGCCCTTTTGTTTCCAAAAGCTGCCCATCATTACAGCTTGCCACTACTGCCTGGGTTCTCTGCTTTGCTTTGCTTTGCCTTACCTCTGCTGCATTCACTTAATGCTAAAATTCGCATCTTGTAAGACCAACTGTGCAGATGGGTCAGCGTTTTGATCCATAGTTCCCAGCCCTGCTACAGCACATTTTAAGCACTACTCACTGACAAACTGGAAAAACCATTGTGTAGCCATTTCCATCATTGCCATTATTGCTTAAAGGTACCCTGCAGTCATGTTTTCATCCAGAAATTTTCCTAGGAGATTGAGCTTTGAAATGGTGCCTGGTCACACTGCATGGGTGTTTTGGAAATGTCAGGCTTGGGGTTGCATGGGGACAAGCTGCTCAGAGTGTCTCCAGTCTCATCAATGCTACTGCTAAAACTGCTATTGCTCCCATCATCTATTGGCAATTTTGGACATACCAGACTAAAATTTTTTAATGATAAAAATTGAAACTATAACATATTTCTTTTGGAGGACAAAGCAAGAACTATATTATGGAAAATATTTCATTAATATAATAAAGTTAATGGTAACAATCTTCTATGAGCATTTATTCAAGGAAAAGGAAGGCATAAGCACATGGAAAAGATGGAAAAGATACAAATACTATTTTAACTTTGTTTATTTTGGGGAGGGGAACATCTGACTGTACTCAAGGCTTTTTCTCCCTGCTCCGTGCTCATGAATAACTCCATCATAGCTCAGGGAATCATATGGGACAAATGGGGATTGAACCCAGTTCAGCCATGTGTGAGGGCAGCATTCTACTTGCTCTTTTACTCTGGTCCTCAGTAAAAATACTCTTAAAGCTACATTCAAAATACCATAAATCTGTAAAAATATATCTTCAGCAACCTACAATATACTCATAAAATAATTGAGGTATTTCAACTCATTCCAATTCTTTACATCTTCTAACATTCAGTTTCTTTACTTTATCTCATAGGTCTTTATGTTGCTTGAGTTTTTCTCCTGTGAGAACATTTTTTGTTCTCTAGCAAATACTTCATATATTATCGTAATAGTAGTGACATCTTAGTTTTATTTATTTTTTATTGAATCATTGTGAGTTAAAAGTCCTTCATAGTTGTATTTCAGACATATAGTGGCAGTAAATTAGGGTCATTCTCACCATCAGTGTTGACCTCCCTCCACCAGAATTCTCAGCATGCATTCCATAACTCCACTCTTAGGTCTCTGATCTAGCAGTGTAATAGGTCAATTTTGTGTTTCGATTGTTATAGTATGGGTCTCTTGATTCTATTGTCATTGATTTTGGCTTTGGTACTAATTCTGACTCTTTTGTTTCGAGCCAATGCACCTGAGTTCACTTGGCTCCTGTGCCCCATCCAATTTGCTTTTCATTTTCTCAATCTGTAGAATGACATATAAATATGTGGTAAAGCAAAATTATTTATGTCCAAAGTTCTATGAAAAAGATGGAACCCCTATCTAGAAGCTATAAATAACATAAAATTTAAAATTACATTTTGGATAAACACAGAAAATTTGTGAAATTAGAAAGGAATTACCCTAGACCTCATGAAGCATACCAACAACAGGCTCTAGGCATGCTAAATGTTCAATTTCAAGGTCTTTCTTCAAGGTTGCAGAAAAATTTCTAGTTAGTAACATATGTTGAAGTCATTCTACTGAAATTAGAGAACTTGTTTTTTTGCACAAATCCTATGTTGAAGCTGGGGTGTCACAGAGTGTTTTTTGATTACATCTCACTGTTAGGAGTTAAGGCAGAGAAGCCTACCCTTGCTATTGCCTCGTTGTCAGAATGTCATATGAGCCTACCCAAGAGGAAGTTTGTGCCAAGGCAGCATTAGGGACTACCCCAGGTGGTGGTGAATTTGAATCCTGATGATGGTGAAAAAAATTGTGTTGGTTCCAAGGACAGGATATGATGTTCAATGTTGGATGCTTGATATCCAATCAATTCTGCCCTAAGTCAAGTCCCCATCACAAATGAAGACTTTTACCTTCATAAATATTATTGAAAATAGATAATTAAAATTCAACTTGAAATTACTATAATGATACAAATTTGATTTTGGTAATTTTGGTGATTCTAAAATTAGATTTTGCATACTATAAATGTCAGAAGTAACTTCTCTAATGACACCAAGTCCATGGATGAATCACATTTTTAATACAAGTAAGGGATAAAGTGATATTATAGCATTAGATAACTTGCATTGTATGTTTTGAATCTGGATTCAATCCCTGATAATATGTTTGGTTCTCAGAATTGCCAGGAGTAATTTCTGAACACATGTCTAGGAGTTAATCTTATGTACTACCATGGATAGCCCCCAAATGTAAATATAAATGTGCAAATTTATATTCTGAAATATATAAATTTTGAGTACTGCAAGAAATGACTCCAAAAACAAATATATATATATATTAACAAATATATATTAACAAATATATATATACTCATATGCATATATAAAATACATTCTTGTAGTTTGGGGGCTCACCCTGTGATGATCGGGTTTACTCCTGGCTATTTGATCCAAAATGGCTCCTGGCTTAGGAGACTATATGGGATGCTGGCAGATCGAACCATGGTCCGTCCTAGTTCAACACGTGCAAGGCAAATGGCCTACCACTGTGCCACCACTCTGGTCTCTATGAAACACATTTTTTTTTTTTTTTTGGTTTTTGGGCCACACCCGGCGATGCTCAGGAGATACTCCTGGCTGTCTGCTCAGAAATAGCTCCTGGCAGGCACAGGGGACCATATGGGACACCAGGATTTGAACCAACCACCTTTGGTCCTGGATCGGCTGCTTGCAAGGCAAATGCCTCTGTGCTATCTCTCCAGGCCCATCAAACACATTTTTAATTGATGAAAATATATTGGTCAATAAGAATAACCAGTGACTCAAATTCAAATACTATAAATCACACTGTTGGGGGCATTGGTAGTGGGAATGTTATACTGGTGAAGGAGAGTCTTCTTTTTATGACTGAAACCCAAGTACGAACATATTTGTAATAACGGTGCTTAAATAGAAATATTATTTAAGTAAACACAAAAGCTAATCACTGTTTACTTTAAACTAGAAGGAGAAAATTATCTACTGTCCATATAGGATGAGGGAATAAATACCATTATAAATTTCAAAGACACTTTTAGAATTCTCTTGGGGGCTTGAGGCATTTTCCCCTGCAATGATCTCTGAATGCTTCTTTAAATATTGGGGTGTGTTGTTTAAGGTTACTCCTAGTGGGGGGCCCAGAGGATCACATGGGATAGAATGCAAGTCTGCCTCATGCAAGGCAAGTACTCTATACATTGTACTATCCCTCATAACCAGTATAGTTTTTTTTTCAGTGTTCTCAATCTCTTTCTTCTGCATTGCCCAGCAGTTTCTCAAATAAATTTTCATTCCCTTTTTGACATTTACTTTCACTTTACACTGCTTTAATATTGCACTTAAACATAATTTTACTAAAGGTCAAATTAACTCCCTAACAGAAAATGATAACACACACATACACACACGCACACACATTCTTATCAGAAATCTATTTTGTTTTTGGAGTTACAGCATTTCCCTTCATAATTCCCAGAAGTTTGCAGTCAGCTTAAACACTAAAGGTTTTTACAGCAATTAGTAATTTCATTGAAATAAAATATCACAGTGAATAAGTGAATATTCTCACAGGATCAATCTTACTCTAATATCAAGAAAAGGGAAAGAATGTGTTTTTAACCCAGTATTTTTTTGTCATCCATTTTGAATTACATACTTGAATTTAAATCACAATTACTCAGTCTATGAATTTTTAGAACATATCACCAGTGTTTTATATATTATATTATTATTATATAATATTATATAACAGGTGTTTTAAAAATGCTTTAAGTTTTGCATGGTAATGTTTTCTATATTACAATTTTATAAAAGAACATAAAACTCATTCACTTTTACTGGAGTCAGAAACTCATTTAGTAATATCATTTATTATAAGCAATTTATATAAGCCCTGTGTAGCTAAACAAGATTTATGTAGGGACAGAAATCATGCCTCTTGCTATTTAATAAAAATTATATTTTTGATACTTCTGCAAAAATAAATTTAATACATTCTTTCATATTGTATTAGCAATAGCATATAAACTAATTTTGGGGATATGGTATTTATACACAATAAGCTATTTTGAGATACATCCAGACCGTTTTTGCATCATGTATTCTTATTGCAGATACTTATATTAATATCACACAATTTGTTTTACTGTTCTTACATTGCTGTACATTCAAGCTATTTCAAATTTTAATAATTTGAATGATTCATGTTACTTTTGCAAGACCTACACAAGTAAAATAACTAAACTGTAATAGTTTCTCTTACATAGAACTTTCAATGTCATTTGCAAACTTAATTGCCTGCTTGGACTACTCTATAATGTAACCAGCAACTCAAATGGTGGTTTCTAACTATTTTCTACTTTTAGTTTTACAAGGACATGCTTGTTTTATTATATTCATCGTTAGAATGCAGACATATAGATTGTTTTAAATATTTCACAGTGTACAAATGAGGCAAACAATAATAAGCTACTGGTACTCATTTTTTTCACAACCAATAATAAACAAACCTAACGTTTTGTTGCACTTTTGTAATTTTTCAAAAACAGAATAAATAAATTAAAATCTTAAATGATTCCAAATATAACATCTTATTAAATATACAAAAAAATAACAAAGAAAATCAGGTTGAAAGATTTATATGCAGGATATGTGGCATAAAGTTTTAATAGGCATCATTAAACTATAAAAATGTTATAAATATTCTTAAATTTTTAGATGATTTGTCAGTTTTATTCTTTTTGTTACATAATTTTATTTTATTAATAATTCTTTCCTTATTTGTTTTTGCTCTACACTATCTGTGCTTGAGCTTACTCCTGGTCTTTGCTTAGCAGGGCTCATAGAAATGTGGTGCCGGGAATTGAACTGTGTCAGTGTCTTGCAAGTCAATTATCTACCCTCTGTACTATTTCTCTATCCCCTAATCCCCCTAAACAACTTTAAATTTCTTTTTTAAGTTCTACTTTTCTCTTTTCCTTTGTTTCCATTTCTCTTCCTATGTTGTTGTTGTTGTTGTTGTTGTTGTTGTTGTTTTCCCCCTTGATCTATCTTTTATTGCAACCAGTAACTGAAGCAAACCAGGGACTATAGTTAGATGCTATTCCTTCTCTAATTCTGCCTCCTGCATCTAGTTAGTGATAGCATTGAAGGGCTTAGAAAATATGCTTAAACTCTGGAAGGACGGAAGAATTGAGATGGCAATCAAGAAAAAAACTCTGGCCCCCAAAGGTGTAAAAAAGATGTGCAAGAAACAATGTAGCATCCTCACTGTATAATGAGCCAGAGATAGTAGCTATAGTTTGTAGCAAATCTAGGGAAAAGATAAAATCTCCAAGAGGATAAAGTAATTATATATAAAAATTTATATATTGGGGAAATGACATTAATCATTTTATTCAGTAAAATGAAAAATGCTTTTATCAGTCTTCAATAATTGAATTGTGAAAAACAGATATGATACTGAATGAAAAATGCAAAATCTTAGTGTGAATTTAAATTGTAGTTTCACTGTAAGTATGTATATGTGCATAAATTTATACACCTATGTTGTTAAATGATTGACAGATGTATTTTTATTTATGTTGCAAAAAGCAAGACTGATCTCAATGATTGGACCTAATAAATAGATTTAATCTTCCAATGAATTAGCATTGTTTGAGAAATTAGTTCATTTAGCTGATATTGAAAATATAAATGTGCTATGAGTTCATATGATGCCCTATAAATAAGTGCTAAAATATGATAAAAGAAAAGAAAGCTTGAGGAATGTTGCTGCCTGTTCAAAGCAGTGATACTTTAGCATACACAAAAATGAATACTATAGCATACTAACAATAAATAAAACCAGGAAAGTTCCATGAGCACATGTTTAGGTAACAATTCTGTAAAGAATTGCTTTGCATAATTTCAAATCACTTATTGTCCCATATCTTCTTAGTTATTTTAAGTCAAATTTAATATTTTAAAGTGAATTAAAATTAAAACATCAAGTAGTAACATTTTTTCATTGGTGTATAAATAAAACATACACACATATACCAACCTTGAGATAAAAAATATATTCTGTCATTTGCAAAAACATGAAATTATCTGAAGGTAATTCTGTTAAGCAAAACAAAGACAAGAGCTATATGTTAACACTTACATATCAAATCTAAAAATTAAGCCATATTTCTAAAAAAAAAAAGTTCTTGATAGCAATTTGAAAGTAAAGAAAGGAAAGTTTAATCAAATGATTCATAATAAGAAATACCTGCATGGTTAATGTAAAATATGGTGATCGTTGTAATAGCGATTACATTTGTAGAGTATAAATTAAATGTTATAAAACACAAAAAGATGTAAAGCGGGGGTCAGGCGGTGGCGCTGGAGGTAAGGTACCTGCCTTGCCTGCGCTAACCTAGGATGGACCGTGGTTCCATCCCCAGGTTCCCCATATGGTCCCCCGTGCCTGCCAGGAGCAACTTCTGAGCGAATAGCCAGTAGTAACTCCTGAGCGTCACCGGGTGTGGCCCAAAAAACAAAACAAGCAAACAAACAAAAAAAAAGATGTAAAGCGTTGAATCTGTCATCTCATGATAAAGTAGAATACAAAAAAAGTTAAACGTAAAATTTTGATTAAATGTTTAAATAAATATAGATGCATGCAATTATCATTATTTATAATTAGCTAATGAATTGGTATGGCAACTTAATGGTTTATAATTATATGCCTAAGGACCTCATACAACTCTTTTTATATATTTAAATTAATTACATAGTCAATGAATTCATTTCTATTCAGAATCGTCCTTTTTAATTTAGATGCAATGAATACATGATGCTTAATTTGGTCAAACAAACACCTTAATTGTAATAAGTAAATGCAGACACTACAGTAAATAATCACAGTTAGTTCCAGAAAGTAGCAAACAATCGTGGTATAAAAAAGATATTCCAGCCAGAAAAATAATTTAAAGATTGCTTGTTAATGTGTTAAATTTTGTTTCCTTGTTTATAGGATTGTCCTTTTAAAAGAACATAAAAACTCAATTATTGAGAACTAATATTTTGAGGAACTGTTAAATATTCAATATTTCTCAATGATTTTTTGCACTACTCTGGATGGAGAACAATTTGGATTAAAATTATGAGGTCTGAAAAAACCTATCTTTTCTTAATTTTTTTTGGATGGGCAGCTGGGCCACACTCCACAGCTGTCAAGGGTTACTTCTGGCTCTTCCCTCAGAATCATCCTAGCAGGCCAGGGACCATTTGGGATGCTGGAATTGAACCCAGGGTCTGTCCCAGGTCGATCGCATGCAAGGCAAATGTCCTACAGTGGTGCAATTTCGCTGGTCACTCTTTTCATTTCATAATTTTTTAAGTCCAAAATAAATTAATAAATAAATTTTAATTTCTTAAATTTTCAAGTCCAAAACATAAATTTAATGTGCATGCTTTATGTTAAAAATGACTATACCTATGTTATTCTGATGTTTGTTACTGATTTGTAATACAAAAGAACAAAATAGGTTCTTCTAAATTTAGGACGTAAGTTAATATGAATTATCTGAAGAAAGTTTAGAGAAAAAGTAAACCTCCAACCCAAAATAGATGAAAACCTTTGTTTGTGGGGTCTTGTGAAGTAAAATCAACTCCTTTAATCGAGATATTATAGTCTGTATATTTGTTGTTTGGTTTGAAGCCATACTTGGTGATGCTCAGCACATATGTCTGGATCTATGCTCAGGATTATTCTTGGCAGTTCTCATGGACCATATTTTATTCCAAGAATTAAACCTGGGTTGGTTGCATATAAACCAAGGATCTTATCTTTAATACTGTCTCTCAAGCCCATTGTTGGTACTTATTTTGGAAAAAATGTTCTGCTCCATGGAATATATATGAGTAAGCAGGACCATACTTCATATTATAAAGTAAGGTTTTATGAAGTTGAGTACTACCTACTTGTTACACAAATATTCATAAATTAATAGGAAGTGCACTACTATATATCTGTATGGTAAATAATATACTATGCACAAAGATTTTTTTAATCTTAACAAACCTGAATTTAAGATGAGCATAGTTGAAATGAAACTATTACGGTCTATAAAGGCATATTCCAAGAAAATGCAGCATGTTATTATTATAGAGACATTATAATTGATCAACTTAATAACTGAAAGTTAGCAGTTATAATTGACTCTTGGAGCAAATAACTCTCCATTTATTTTCAAATATATACAGAAAATTATTTAGACCTATTATTGTTTTTGTTTTTGTTTTTGGGCCACTACTGGTGACACTCCTATTATTCCTGGCTATGTGCTTAGAAATTGCTACTGGCTTGGTGAACCATATGGGATACCAGGGGATCGAACTGCAGTCTGTCCTATTTCAGCCACATGCAAGGCAAATGCCCTACCACTATGCCACCATTCCAGCTTCCGATTAGACATATTATTAACACTAGATAAGTTTTTAGTTTAATCCATTTGTAGTAGTCATAAAAATTATATTTAGTAAGATGAACATCTAAAGAGAGAATCCAATTCTAGATGTACATTATAATCATTGCCATCAGTGTACTAAAGAAGTTCTTAAAATAGAACATGCCATTGCGAAATATGATGAAAGATTTCATATTGATAGAAAGAGTGAGGGGAACATTTGACTTTTGCCTTGGACACCACATTCAGCTAAGACTTGAAGAGTACTCACATTGAAGTTCTTCTGGTCCACTAAAATGATGTATTTTTTATACTATCATCTTGTGTTAAAAATAAACAGTTAGGGGCCTTGCAAGCAATCGATCCAGGACCTAAAGTGCTGGCTCTAATCCTGGCGTCCCATATGGTCTCCAGTGTCTGCCAGGAGCTATTTCTGAGCAGATAACCAGGAGTAACCCCTGAGCACTGTCAAGTGTGGCCCAAAATATATACACAGTTAAAGACAAGTATTCCTCTAAGAATCTCATAATTACATTATAGTATAGAATCACCAAGTAAAATTGGTCATTTTTAATAAGAAGATGCAGCCATTTATTTTAAATATTAAAACTTAAAAGTCACACTTAGAAATCTAATTATGATACAAACTATGTTTCATTAAATCCATTCTTTTATGGAAAGAAAATATGAGATAGAATAATACATATTGAACAATAAAAATCAAACTTATTCTTAGTCATTATGGAAAATATTTTTCTATATAAAATTCTTAACAATTTTCTGGTGGCATTGACATTGTATAGACTTAATAGCAAATTTTATCCTCTGTCAGTGACTATAACAAATATTTCATAGTTAAATTATCCTCAAACTTCCTTTAAGAAAATAACAATATTGAATTCTGCCACCAGTACATGAAGACCACAGTGAAAAAAATCAAGTGCTATTAATTATACCGTGTTTTGACAAGTTCAATAAAAATAGAAGTAATATATTGATTTTGTTTCTTATTATTTTTACAGAAACATCGAATGAAAAAAATCATGCCCAGAACACCTTGTTATGGTCAACATAACATTACAACAGTCATATGTGCATATTTGACAGGTTTTACAACTGCAAATTTCAAAGGAGTTTGTATGTGGCTACTAATTGTGTAGGGTAATATAAAGGATATATTATTTTCAAACTTTGCTGTTAAAGTTAATCATAAGTACAAGCTCTATCACATTTATATTTAGCATAACTACAGAATCCTGCACACCTGGGTGAAAACATGCACAGTTAAAGTAGACAACTACTACAAGGTTCAGCTAGCTTTCATTTTTAAATGAAAGTATACATTTAGACCATAGAGAACAATTTTTATTTGAGTAATTTGTAGTCTTCATAGGACCTAGAAAAGCACAATGACTATTAATTTTATAGGCTGATGTTTTTGTTATTTCATGTAAATATTTGAAATTACGTGTGGAGCTCAGAACAACTAAAATATGTAGAGGGTATGCAGATATGCATATGTGTGTATTGCACAACAGAAAAATTGGAATAGGACTACTTCAATGCTACTTTATAATTATAAAACAAAGCAAAATACAATTTTAATTGATATATTTGTAGATATTAATTAAGTAGCAAGCCTGCTCTCGATTTTCATCTCTAGATTCATAAATTATTCCGAGGAAAGGAATTTGAGCTTTTTTCCAATCTTAAACCTTTGGAATACATGTGGGATTGAAAATTGGAGAGGAAGTTTGTAAAATAGTTTTTGTTTATCTAAGATATAAGAAGCTACTAGAAGCTTAAAAAATGGCCAAAGGAATTTTTTTCAGATTTGGCATATCAAGAAAAGTATTTATAATTATAGCATTGAAATATAGATATTCCAAATCTTAAGATTTATTTAATAATCTTATAATATTATTATTTTGGGTAATAGAGTGGGTGCTATCTTCCATATTTAAAGAATGAAGCAAACTGAAGACAAATATAGAGAAACAGTTATGAGATGAATAGTGCAAAGTAAAAAACATAAAATACAACTGCCATAAAAATAAGCCTTTCTCATAATTTTTTCAGATCTATTTAAAAGGAACCACGGTACTCATTGTAGGACACTTTTACTTAGAATACTGCTAAATATTTAAGGATATTTAAAACATTAAAACATTAATGTACATTATCTATCATTGTGGAATGATAGACACATTATCTATCATTCCTCAATGATAGATCTAAATATATGAACTATAGAGTTAACAACAATGAAATCAAGAGATTCAAATTCTAACAACAAAACAAAAAAAGATACATGTCCAAATGGCAGGCTTGAAGTAGGGGCAGGAAAGGAAACCTGGAAATATTTGTGAAGAGAAGTTGGTCTAAATTCAATTATTGATAACTTTGTAAAATATGGTGATTTAATAAAATATTTAAAAGAATATCAACTAAAAATGTTGGACAGATTGCTTCACAAAATAAGTTTTTGCATATTGGCAATCTGCTTTATTTTTTAAATTCAGTGTCAAATGAAAACTGACTAAAAATTAACCATTTGGGCATATGGAAGGTATATAATCTTATATTTTAAAAGAGTATATGCCTTTAATATATGAAAATATAATTATATGCAAATGTATACATATAAATAATGCTGTTTACTCATTGAGAAAAAGAATATTCCAATTTGCCTTATTCAGATTTTCAGCCCAGGCAATGTCTTGATAACATTTGAACATTTGTTCTATACACTTATTCATACAGCAGCTCATCCTTGGAAGACGACGATAGATCCCATTTTACGGTGTTTGCTATTTATAATTGCTTATTAAACCCTCCAACAATTACTAAAAGCAAACCATCATATATACCCTGCATCCTTATTCTCTTCAGCATCTTCTTTACCATTATATTTAACATAGTTCATTATTTTTCCCATCTGTTTTTGTTTGTATACTTTTTGCTGTAGGATCCAGTGGGACTCAAGGTTTTCCTCTGGACTCTGTGATTAGTTTCTGGAGGATATGTGGCAGTCAGTAAATAACCACTGAATGCATAATTAGATTAGATAAATCCAAAGTTGTTTATATACATTCACAATTATTATCTGATCTA
Organism: Crocidura indochinensis; assembly: GCA_004027635.1. Taxonomy (NCBI): domain Eukaryota; kingdom Metazoa; phylum Chordata; class Mammalia; order Eulipotyphla; family Soricidae; genus Crocidura; species Crocidura indochinensis. The sequence goes on from PVKC010003851.1 coordinate 27,858, forward strand.
TAATTTGGAGGGAAAGGACAATCTATGAATACTTTCATTGATTTAGGTTAACAAAGTTCTGTTATTAACAATTCATAGTTTCCAAACTCTCTTGATCTCAGCATGTCACACATAGATTCTTAGATAAATATAAGAATAAGTGGAGTGGAGTGACATTAGAAGATATTCATAGGCATGGTTTATAAGAGTAATAAGAAATTAGCCATAAGCTATAGTGAACCTTAAACAGGGATGGCAATTATGGTTCTACATATGAAGACAAAATTGAGAGAAATTATTTAAGTGGATATTTATATAGTAATCAAGAATTTGATTTAAAAATAAAGTGATCAGTACGTGTATTATTCTTCTTTAATATGGTAGAAATTTTTATAAATAGTGAATTAAAACGATGCAAATAATATATTCCTAGAACTGACTATTTCAATTTAATAAAAATAACAGAAATGACTGACGAGAGAGTAAACAAGGAAATAAAAGAAACCCGAAGAATTAAGAAGTGGATGATAATTTGGAAGATGGTGAGTTTCATTTTGTTTACACTCTAGGAACAAAAAAAATTCTTTATGTTTAGCTCAGTGATAAGTATAATTAGTTTACTTATTTTAGTATGCATATAATATTCTTATTATCCAGTCAAACATAAATTTTATTTCCATTAATAAAAAAGAGTGATCTAATAATTTTCTAGTACCAAGTAGACAAAATTAAAGAAGTACACAGTAAGTAGATTAACTTATCTTTATTTTTTATTTTTATTTGTCTAAAATTTTCCTATTTTCATTTATTAATTTCTCTGAAATTATCTTATTTTAATTTCTTATTCTTACACTTATTTATACTGTTAAATATTTAAGGATATTCAAGAACATTAATGTACACCATCTATCATTGAGGAATGATAGATCTAAATCTGTCATGTAGATAACAACAGTGAAGTCAACAACAATGAAAGCAAGAGGTCCAAACTCTAACAACAAAACTCAAAAAATATCTGTCCAGATGGCAGACTTGAAGTAGGAGCAGGAGAGGAACCCTGGAAATATTGGAAATATACCAAGGAAGCACCTTTGTATATGCTGATGCTAGTCAAAAACAGTAAGAAATAGAGGGTTTTTTTTAATTAATTTATTTTTGGGGGGGGTCACACCCCGGCAGTGCTCAGAGGTTACTCCTTGGCTCCATGCTCAGAAATTGCTCCTGGCAGGCACGGGGGACCATATGGGGCACTGGGATTCGAACCGATGACCTTTTGCATGAAAGGCAAACGCCTTACCTCCATGCTATCTCCCGAGCCCCAGAGAGTTTTAAAATAGAGTCGATACCATAATGAACATCAAAGTAATTGTGAACAGGATAAAATAACTTATCTCTATTGATAAAAATGAATGTACATTGTGCTTAAGGAAAGTGAACAAAACGAATCACAAATTGTCATGAAGAGTTGTAACAGCAACTAGCTACTATAAAAACTTTGAAAAAAGTAAAGGTTTGAACAGAAAAAATTGCAACATGCTTTTCTTGCATAGACATTTTAAAAGTTTAAACTCTGAGCTATGTATTCAGAAGATTATTTTTTCACGTTGGCTGAGCTCAGGGGTTACTCCTGTCTCTGCAATCAGAAATCACTCTGGCAGGCTTGGGGACCATATAGGATGCAGAGGATTTAACCTGAACCCATCCTGGGTAGGTTAGATGCAAGGCAAACACCCTACCTCTGTGCTATCTCTGTGGCCCCAATGCATTCAGAAGCTTTTTGATACACTTTTCTAAAAATTGTTTTCCTTTGGAACAGGAGCAAATTTGGGTAATACATGGTGGTGTTCAGAGTTTATTCCTACCATTGCCCTTAAGGGATCACTCCTGGAAGTGTTCATGTGTTGAACATGTGGTATCAATGATGAACCTAGCATTTTGTGGCAAGCAGAGTAAGTTCCTGAATCCCTGTACTATCTTTGCAGCCCACCATTATTATTTATATATATATATAAATATATATATATTTATATTTATTGCAGCCTACCATTATATATATATATATATATATAAACGATGTGCCAGGATCTATCTTCTCCAATGAATCTTGATTTACTTACATAAATCACAAGTCACATGTCTATATTATTAGCCAATTTGATCTGTTTTACGTTTTGGATGGCTCCATTAACTAGGTTGAAGTTTTCATTCTATGATAATAATTATATCACTGATAAAAGACTAACAAAAGCAAATGTCAAAGAGAGTGTTTGTGAAATTATAAGGATTAGTAAAGTTTGATAATTTTTTTCTTTATTGAATTCCCCCAAAGTTAAATTAATGAGTTCACACATTCATTTATCGATGTAATTATGTTTCTATTTTCATTTCCTGCTCTCCTATCCAGAATAATTGGTAAAGATAAGCTTCTTTTAGATGCTTTATTATTTGTTTAAAAAGTAGACTTCTTTCAATAGAAGTCAGGAAATACAATATAAATAATTTCATAATCAAACTTTGTATAATCAATGTAAACTTTGAAGTTTTTAATAAATCAAATTTGACTAAGTTGATGAATATCAATGTTTTGGAAACATAAGCATCTTTTAGTTTTACATTTTATGTCACTCAAAATGCAAGATGATTTTAATTAATACATAGGGGAAATATGAATATTTACCCTAGTAGTACACACACAGTATGTTAGTTTACAACTTTTAACTTGGTTTCACCCAAAACAATGATCATTCCTGATTTTACTACATTTTACATGTATCAAACGAACCTAGGTGAGACTGGCTTCAGGATAGCTCCCCCTACTCCCCTGTTAGGGGTAGTTAGTTCTCTGTACTCAATAAAACCTGCAGTTCTAGCAGGGAGCTTTCTCTCAGCTTGATGAGACAAATTGTTACTCAACCATCTGTATTTCCTTTCAGCTTTGTTTGGATTATTTCCTGTGGTGACCCTTGCTCCAGAACTGCCTTCCCTGGATAAAAATATGGTTGTTTGGGGTCATTAAACAATAAATAGTTATTGAGGTTTTCATCTTTCTCAGAAATGTATACCAAAAATTTAAGCTCTTTCTCTACATACATATATGTATATATCTGTTGACACATAAGACATAATTTTACCTGTCTTATTTAATTTTGTACATTAATCACCTCATTAGAATTTCAGTCATAACTATGTCAAACTTCACATTAAACCCTCTAATATATAAACTGTGGTACATATACACAATGGAATATTATGCAGTTGTCAGGAGAGATGAAGTCATGAAGTTTTCCTATACATGGATGTACGTGGAATCTACCATGCTGAGTGAAATAAGTCAGAGGGAGAGATAGACACATAAAATAGTCTCACTCATATATGGATTCTAAAGAAAATAAAAGTCATTTTAGCAACAATCTACAAAGACAATGAGAGGGGTGCTGGAACTTCCAGCTCACTTCATGAAGTTCACCACAAAGAGTGGTGAGTGCAGTTAATGAAGGAACTGGAAAGGCTGTCTAGTGTACAGGTGGGAGTGGGGTGGGAGGGAGGGAGACTTGGGACATTGGAGGTGGGAATGTTGCACTGGTGAAGGAGGTGTTCTTTACATGACTGAAACTTAATCACAATCATATATGTAATCAAAATGTTTAAATAAAAAAGATATATAACAGTTTCAATTTCAGATTTCCTTTTTCTATAGACTTACAAATAAATTAATTTCATCTTCTGGTCCCCTATTTTTTATGAATAAAATAGGGATTTTCATAACTTTCATATGGTTATTGAAAGGTTTAAATAATACCATTACTTTTTTAATTTTTTATTTTAATTTTTATTTTTACTTTTTTTACTTTTTTATATTTTATTTAAACAACTTGATTACATACATGATTGTGTTTGGGTTTCAGTCATGTAAAGAACACCATCCATCACCAGTGCAACGTTCCCATCACCATTGTCCCAAATCTCCCTCCTCCCCACCCAACCCCCGCCTGTACTCTAGACAGGCTCTCTTTTTCCCTCATATGTTCTCATTTTTAGGACATTTCAAAGGCTTAAATAATACCATTACTTTTAAACAGTGTTTACCACTGAAATACAGACTGAAACATGCTTGATGTATCTAAAAAATGTGGGCCTGAGATACTTAAAAAATTGTTGAGGATTAGTGGTAGCACAGAAGTAAAGTGTTTGGCTTGCATGCAGCTAACCCTGGACTTTATTTGATTCACGGCATCCCATATGGTTCCTTGCACAGGAGCGATTTCTGAGCGCAGAACCAGGATTAACTCGAGTGCCGCAGGGTGTGAACCAAAAAAAAAAATGTTGAAAGTCACTCTGTAAATCACCACAAATATAAGGCATATAGAAACTTCTAGAACATATGTAGCCAAAAAAATAAAATAGTAGCATTTAAACTTTTTATATTAATAATTAATCTAAATGTCAGTGATATAAAAGATGAGTGGTTCTATGGACCCTTAAGTTTCTGGTGGCTTTGTAGAGTGGAGAGTAAGAAGTTTGCCCGAAGAAGAGAGCATCTGAGCATCTAACTCTCTGTTTTCCATATGTTTTACATACATATTCCATCCTGGGAAATGCCTGGCATGAGTCAAGATTTGAAAGTGTGCTATAAGAATTGCCCTTTATGGCATCGTGGCTCTTGCCCTATCAACCCCAACAAGCTATGCTTGAAAATCAAGGGTTCTGCAGAGCATAGAAACTGGTTCCCACCACCTTGTTTTACAGGGAGCATGAACAGAGGCTAATAAAGTAATCGCTCTTTGCAGGAAAGAAAGTCCATTTCCTTCCACCTCCCCCTCAAAAAAAATAATTTCAGGAGGAAGTGACATATGAAACAAAATAGTCTGTTGTGTCCCAAGTTGGCAAGGATTGGAAACTCTACCAGGGGTCCTCAAACTTTTTAAACAGGGGCCCAGTTCACTGTCCCTCAGACCATTAGAGGGCCAGACTATAGTAAAAACAAAAATCACTAACAAATTACTATGCACACTGCATACATCTTATTTTGATGTGAAGAAACAAAACAGGAACAAATACAATATGTGGCCCTCGGGCCATAGTCTAGACAATGCTGAAGTCAGGAATTCTTTATGCATAGCTACTGCACTTTCCACAAATGAGTGTGTAGCGTCTAACGTGATTCTTCCCCTCCTTATAAAGTGTGGGGTTCATACTTCCAAAGCAGATATACAAAAGTAGATAAGTGATTTCACAATAATGGAGAACGTGATTACAGTTACAGGGTCAATAAGTGACTAGTGTCAGTAAAACCTCAACACAACGTAATTTTCAGGAGAAGCCTCACCCACTATTACCACAACCACATATCTGGCCTGATTAACTAAGGGGATTCTTATGATCTCAGAAGGTGGCCCCAGTCTCTGGACCAGACAAGTTAAGTGAGTTTCTACAATAAAACAAGTAAGGCCTGATACAAGCTATTCTGTGAAGCAATAATAGAAGTAATCATTGATCATTATTGGCAAAGTCAATATTCATGGCTAGAAGGCAGGTTTACTTAAGAACAGCTGGGCATGTTTTTGCTAAGTTCTGTAAGTACCTTGTATATCTTGAATACTAGGCCCTTATCTAATGGGTATTGGGTGAATAGTTTTTACTATTCTGTGGGTGACTGAATACAAGTCACTATTTCCTTTGAGGTGCAGAATCTTCTCAGGTTAATAGAGTCCCTTTTGTTTATCTCTGCTTCCACTTGTTTGGACAGTGATGTTTCCTCCTAGAAGATGCATTTAGTCTCAATGCAATGGAGAGTTTTACCTAGGTGTTCTGAGATAGACACAGAATAGTCTCACTCATCTGTGGGAATTAAGGGAAAAGATAGCATTGGAATATAACCCAGAGACAATAGAGATGCTGGCTGGAAGAATTGGCTCAGAATATAATGCTTACTGCAAAGAGTGCTGAGTGCAGTTAGAGAAATAATTACATCAACAAATATCATGACAATGATAGTGAGTGAGAAAAATAGGATGCCTGTCTAGTATACAGGCAGAGGGTGGAAGAGGAAGGAATATTATAGGCATTGGTGATTGGACTGTTTCAGTGGTGAAAGGGTCTTTTCTTTTTTATAACTGAAACCCAACTATAAGCATGTTTGTAATCATGGTGATTAAAGAAAGATATTATAAAAAAAGAAAGAACAGCTGGGGGATTTGTCTCTAAACAGAAAGTCCATCAAAAACTGCACTACCATTGGTCATAGTATGTTCATCTTCTGGGCCACGTTTTTACAACTTCTGCTAAAATTATTTTTATTTATATATGTGAGAAAAATAAAAGAAAGTCCAAGACTTCTCCAGTGTAGAAAGAATCAATAATGGCGTTTGGGAGAAAGCTATAACATTTTTTCCAAATTGTCTTGGCCTAGAATTCTCTGTATATATAAAAGTTAAATTGGGAAAGTGGATGTTGCTAAAAGGAAAGCCTTAAAGTCTAGTTTGTTCTTTTTTGTTTATTTTGTCTTTGTTATTTTAGGACTCACTCTGTAATGCTAAGGGCTTATCCTTGCTCTAAACTCAGGGTTTCATATTTTTAACACCAAATTTAGTCTTCTTAGTTTCTCTCTTTCCAAAAACTGCTGCAATTTCTGCTTCTGTGTGCTTGCTGGGAGCTGAGGATTTGCATCTCAAAAGGATGTGTTCTTCCTGCCTTTGTGATACTTCTGTTTTATTATTTAGCAATAATTATCATTATCCAGGACCCACACCAAGCTCCCCTAAACACATACATTTTACATAAAAGTGAATGACCTCTTCTTGCCTCCCAATTATTGGTAAATAATAAAGTTCCTGGGACAGAATAAAGTCAAGAAGTAAAATTTGAAGATGTTACTCTTACCACTAGCCCTAAGGCTACAGAAAATACTTTGATTATTGGAACTAAGGCCTGATAAGTGAAGCTCCAGAAGGAGAAAAAGCCAGGAAAGGAAGAACATTCTCACTCATACATGGGATTTAAGAAAAATAAAAGACAGTATAATAATAACACCCAGAGACAATAGACATGAAGGCTGGAAAGACCTTCAAGCTTATCACTGAGTGGTAAGTACAGTTAGAAAAATAAGTACTCTAACAGGTATCATGACAACAATAGAGAAAAAAAATAGAATGCCTCTTGAAGACCGGTAGTGGTGGGGAGGTAGGAAATAGAGTGATAATGGTGGCATGAAAGTTGTACTGGTGAAGGGCTGTGTGCATTTTATGGCTGAAACCCAATTACAAACATGTTTGTAACTCTTGTGTTTAAATAATTTTAAAAACACGATGAACTGATCCCCACCATTCTACTTGGCAACAGCCCTAGCAATGACTCTTACATAGAAAGAAGGCCCTGCTTGGAGCAGATTTATAGAATACAATATAAACCAACTTGAAACCAAAGAGACACATATGTGCTCCCTGGCCCATGCACTTGTCATCTCATTCTTCCCCCTGTTTTTATTTTTTCTTCATGATATTTATTGAGACCAATGTGAATTTCAAGTCTTTCATAGTTATATTTAAGGTACATAGTGACAGTGAATTAGGAAAATTCCCACCACCAGTGTTATCTCCTTTAACTACTGTTTCCAGCATGCATCCCATACCTGGATCCACTCTTAGTCCCTGATCTACTTGTATAACAGTTCATTTTGTGTTTAGCTGCTGTAGTTTGGGTCTCTTGATTCTATTGTCATTGACATTGGGTTGGGTATTTAGGTCTGATTATTTGTAATTTCCACTCAATGCTCATAAAACTGCTTTGCCCCGGCTGTCTATCTTTACTCTTGAGATATGTACTTTGCTACTTTCATGCAGAATTTTGTTCTGGGAATTTCTCCATCTCAGCAGAAACCTTGTCTCAAGAGAGAGCAAATTAATCTCTTTCTGATCCTCTTCCTCCTCTTCCTCACAGAATTTCCAAATAAAATTTGTTTCTATTTCACTGCTGTCCTCATTAAATTATGTTCTGTGACTTGTAAATAAGGTCTTGACTGACTTGATTTCTTTGCCAGACAAGGGTCAGAGTTCTAGATCTCCCCAATTATTCCAGGATGACCAGAAGTAGAGAGAGAAAGGGGCAGATTGTCTCACTCTTCCCCACTTTATATAAGTCACCTAGGGACCTCCACTATATCACAAGTAATTCATATCTGTTAATAAAATATACATAGATTCAGATTTAAAGATAAGTATGGGATTTACAGCCAGTTATATATGTATTTGTGTGCATACATACACATGTATATATATGTACACACAATGAAATACTCTAAAGTGTGAGCCCTTTATTTATCTTATTGTGTCTTTTTTTCCAAAAAATTCTTCATGAAAAATGATTTCTAGTTAAAGATTCTTCAATGAAGCTTATCTTTTAAATATTTTCACAGAATATTGATGTCCCTGAAAGTAAAATGTACATGATTGGACTTATTATTTAAAATATATTAAGGAATCAGAAATACCTATATGGAAGCAAAAATAACAGGATTATTTCTTCTGCTATTTTACTTTTTAGAATTAATTTGTATGAATAAAGTTTACATTTCAATTAAAAGAGCCTCAACAACAATTCCTTTTAGTTTTTTTGTTGTTGTTTGGTTTTTGGGGTCACACTCAAGGGTTACTCCTGGCTCTATGCTCAGAAATCGCTCCTGGCAGGCTCAGGGGACCATATGGGATGCTGGGATTTGAACCACCACCCTTCTGCATGCAAGACAAACGCTCTGGTCCCTAGTGTTTTTGGTTATTTTTTATTTATTTATTTATTTATTTTTTGCCACTCTAGGCATTCCTCTGAGCTCGTTTCAAGCTTTGTGTTGAAACCACTTTTTAAAATGTTTATTATGTTTTAAAGACAAATAGAAAAAAGGAAAAAGAAACTTCCCTGCCTGCAGGGGAGGGACTTAGCACAGGACTAAGTTAATTATAGGTCCTTTTGTGGGAGTTCTTATAGGAAAGTAGAAACTTTGTGTTTTTATCAAATATGAATAGCATTACTTTCAGAGGCATCTTTTTCATTTTGGGACATTTTGTGTTGCTAATATAAGACTATCAGATTGCATTCTTGATAGGTTGGTGGCACTCTATATTTACTGAAGACCTTTTGTGTTTCCTATTTTACCTTTGGCCTTAAACACAACCTGTAATCTCTAACCTATGGACTGCTATGTAACTTTTGGCACTGAAAAAATCAGTGGGATCCCTGAGCTTGTGTAAAGTTGTTTGTGTTAGAAGGAGATATTATGTAAATTTGGAATTAACTACTGTTTCACTTAGACATATAGATGCCATGACATGCAAAAGCTGCAGAGGACAGAAATAAGGCCCAGAAAAACCGTCAATCCCAGAAATTTTATGAGCACATACCAAGATGGTCATATATATTTAAAAACTCATATTTAAAACACTTTTAATTAATGCCTTTTTCCACGTACAGATTAGCAATTTAATAAATATGTCACATGGACTCGACTTAGACCACAGGTCCAGCCTTGAACCCTGGATCACAATCGTAGAAATGACATACCTCATCACAACAACCACAGGAAACAAGTCCCAACTGGAACATCCGTAATAGTGCTTGGACACCAACAAGTGCCAGCCCTATTATGAAATACCCTGACAATGAGGAAAATGGGATCAACTCGACC
>PVKC010003852.1:0-37535 GCA_004027635.1 Crocidura indochinensis
TTCACCATGACAAAACACAAATTAAATGTTAAGTAGGCAGACAATTCCAGTCAAAGACAGTTTTCTATAAAGTGTACATAACATCTTAGGAGCCATTTTTATTCCACTTTGGAGAAGCCATTGTTTTCTTTTGTACTCCTTCCCTTTCTTTTTCTTCTCTTCACTCTTTTCTATATTCTTTCAATAAAAAACTGCATGTGACTGACTCTGGTTCTATATTTGATGTGTGTCATCCTATATAGTCTACTGTTCACCTCAAAATATAATTTCTGGGCCAGAAATTTGGCATGGAGGTCAGGCATTTGTCTTGCATGCAGAACATCAGTGGTTTGAATCCCATATGCTTCCCCGAGTCTGCTGAAAGCGATTTCTAAGTGTAGAGTCAGTGCTAACCTCTGAACACTGCCAGGTGTGACCCAAAACCAAAAAAAAAAAAAAAAAGATTTAATTTATGAGATTAGTAATCCCTCAGCATCAGAAGGTATATCCACCATTTTTTTTCTGTTTTTTTTTTTTTTTTTGCTAGCATGGACATGGATTTAATTCCTGAATTCCTATGTCCTTGAGAATTATCTGAAAGATTTATAAACAAAAAAACTACCAGGCTTAAGAAGTTAAAATTCACTATTCACTGTGTACTTTAAATAAATGTGTCTATGTCTCTAAACTATGTCATTTGTGCTTTCTCATACAAGTTACCAGTGAGACTTTAGCCTCCAGTGTAAGTGTGATAACATGGTTTATGTCTATACCTTAGTCATTTTTAATGTAAGCATTACAAATAAAGAAATTTCTGAGAGGGCCTTGTCACTTGGATTCTCTAACTGGGACTTGTTGCTCTATAAGCTGCCTCTTTCTGACAGCCATAGTGGTTTCCATTCTCCTTTGATTTCCTAGACTCTGGGCGAGATATGTGTGTGTTCCTGTTGTCTGTTATAAGTGCCCTGCATTCCTTTGCTGTCTAGCTGGGTTTTAGGTGGAATGCAGAGAAAAAGTCCTTTTTTATGATTGTTCCTTATTTGTTCTTCTTCCTCTGTGCATGCTCAGTGGCTTTCTTTTATTCACTGTCATATCCCATCACCTGTCATACCAATATCTATTTTTGATTTGATACATATAGGGACACTGGTGATTAAAATGAACAGTAAAAGTAAAACTAGATTGAGTTAGCTGTTGCGACACACTACTCGTCCCCCTGTATTAGTTTCACTTCACTAAGAAAAAAATCAAACATGGAGAGAACATCTAAACAACCAAATAACAATAACTAAAACAACCCATCAACGTTTTTGGAAGTATTTTTATATATGTAATGCAATTATGTAGAAGATCAGAGACATTTCCTTGGCTAACAAATAAAACAAATTTCTGATGTCCTCTTAGGATCTTATTAAGTTGGTGAATTTAACCAAACTTTGGGAAACTGATTGTCTAAATCCTGTAACATTTATGCCATAGAGAAATACTCTGTATGGCATTCATATAAGTAGAAGATATATATATAAAAAAGCAGAAAGTTAATTGTTCACTTGAAAATAAAATATTAACTCTTAGGTAAATGAAGACCTTACATTTTAAGCTAATTCGTTGTCCTTGGGAATAAAAATGTGGTAAATTCTAAATTATAATGATAAGTTTGTTCATATGAATTTGAAAGCAGATCAAAGGCAGAAATTATTAATTGTTAGTACTTAGTGGTGTCAAGTGAAGTAGTTATATCTCCTACCCAGAGAATATGCCAACTGTCCATAAATTAATTTAACCTCTGGTACTCTTGTTCTTTATAAAAGTCATTTACATTATAGATTAAAGAGAAAACTTTGCTTTCATTAAATATTTGCCACAGTACAACTAATATGCAGCATATTTAAATATAGCATAAGAAGCAGAGAAGCCTGAGAAATAAAAGAAGAGACAGGGTACTTAGCTTGCATATAGCCATTGTGCTATCGCTTCGGTCCCTTTATTTTTTGTTTTATGTTTATTGTTTATTTTGGTTTGGTCATACCTAATTGTACTCAATGCTTATTTCTGTATCTGTGCTGAGGTACCATAACTCATGGTTTCCATATGCTACTGGAGATAAAACTACCAGTGATGGCATGAAAGAGAAGTGCCTACCCACTCACTATATTGTCTATTCAAACACTTAAGTTTATTTTCCTGATGGAAGGTGTTCAGAAAATGAATTATGCCATTATGATCTAATAGAAATTCTTTTCACATTTTCAAAGTCACCAAATTATTCTAGACTACTATAGTTTCTGGAATTCGTATGTCTGCTTTTGAAAATCATTTTTGCTGTCTATTAGGACTGTCTCTTCTCATTTTTCTTTTCACACTTTTTTTCTAGCAACAACCCCCAAGTTTCTGAGAGACTGAATTTAATTTAAATCCATTTTGAGTAGGAAAATTTGGTCAATTATATATATACCTAAATATATGTGTGTATGTAAAATAATGATGAATAAATTTTAAAGCTTCTGTTGAGTTAATTTGTTTAACAAATTGATATAATTTTAAATGATGTTTAGAATAATTTATACACCTCCAATCTGCAGTGAATAAATCGGTTGTGGTTTTTGTTTCACAGCAGTTGAAAATTAATAGCCTACCTACCAATCAAATTCTGCCCACATTTGTGTTATGAATAATGAAGTAATTGTTGAGGGGCCAGAGCGGTGGTGCAGGTGGTAGGGCATTTTTGCCTTGCACAGGGGTGACCCAGGACAAACCTTGATTAGAATCCCGATCGTCCTATATGGTCCCCCATGCCAGGAGTGATTTCTGAGCACGTAGCCAGGAGTAGCCCCTGAGCGTCATCATGTGTGGACCAAAAAATAAAAACAAACAAACAAAAAGTAATAATTGGTACTGTGTGTGTGTTTAAGTTTTTGTATCCAGGATCATTCAGAAATTTTTACAAAGTAGTAAGTTCAACAACATTGTACCTAAATATTATCATGCAAAGAATAGGTAGAAGGTAAATGGCAGATTACATATTTGGATTGTTTTACCTATTTAATTTATTCCAGAAGGAGAAAAAGAAATGCTATGGTCTTAAACCTGAGAACCTTAAAATGCAATGCTATTTTGGAAGCATAATTCTTTCAAATGGTGTTTTATTAAAGTAGAAGAATCCCTAACTTAATAAGATAGCACTTCTATAAAAAGTGAGATATAATGATACAGAGAAACATATGAAGACCATGAGAAAGAGGAAATATCTAAACACTAACAAGCTAGTTAACGTACTGAGACACAAAAAGCTAAGAGAAGTCAAGGAAAGATTGACCCCTGTAAGTTGAAATAAGGACAGCATGCATTTTTATTATCATCCCTGTAAGTTAAGACATATTATATTTTGATGACTAAAGAGACTTAGTTTGAGGACTTTATTATAGTAATACTAAGAAATGTATACAAATAAAATTTTAAGTATTATATTTGACATAATTGATTTGATATTCAAAATATTTGCATGCATAGAACATAAGTCAGAAAGAGAAAGACAAAAGTCAGATGATCTTCTGTAAAATATAAAGAAATATATACAAAATGAAATATGAAATGGTGACAAATACTTTAGTCTTAGATTACAAAAACTGAAATTACAATTCAGTGGGGACAGGAAGAGATGGAAAGGAGATAAATTAAAATGACACTGGGGCAGTGACGAAGAATCTTTTAAACTTTTATAGTGATTTGGTATAATAATTTTGTACATACTAAAAACAAACATTAACCTAACTATGACACCTAATCAATGCTAATTTTAATAAATGTCTTGTTTAAACATTAAAAATAAATGTTGAATATAGATATAAAGGCACTCTCCATGCACAAATTAGACCTGTCCTGGTTCATTTTTCCAAGAGGTGAAGAAAAAAACATTAGCTTTACTAAAAGAATATTCATAATTATCAGTCAAAGAGAGGAACAAAAGCATTTATCTTACTGTTGTACTTTTCTAAGTTTTCATCAGGAGGAACTTGAGCAAGTAGGGCGTTAACCTTATAAGAAGGCCTACCAGGGTTCAATCCCCGGCATTCCATATGGTTCCTCAAGCCTGCCAGGAATCATGTCTGAGAGCAGAGGTATGAGTAACCCTGAAGAGTCACCAGGTGTGGCCCATAATTTAAAATTTTCATAGAAACTTGGAACATGAATTACTTTGTTTACCTCATATTTATGCATTTTTCTATAAAGTTAAGAATAAAAGAAACCTGAAAAAAATGGGAGACAGGGGTCAAGTGATATCAGGTGCATTGGTGGAGATAAAAAAATAGAAGAGAACTAAATATCCAACCCAAAGTCAACAACAATAGAATCAAGAGACTCAAGCAATAACAGTCTAAACTTAAAATACTGGCAGACTACGGGGCAAATGTTGGTCATATAAGAATGACTTTGGGAACATGGTGGAAGGAGCTAATCACTGGTGGTGGAATTGACCATGATTCACTATATGTTTAAGAACCAACTCTGAAGGACTTCGTAAATCACAATGGCTTCAATAAAATAAAATAAAATAAAATAAAATAAAATAAAATAAAATAAAATAAAATAAAATAAAATAAAATAAAATAAAATAAAATGGGCCTGTTTGACTGACAGGTTGAGGCAGCAGGTGATGGCATGAGATGCATTCTGGAAACATGTTGGAGGGAGGTTGACACTGATGTTAGGATTGCTCCTGAAATATTGTATGATGGAAACCCTTACATAACTTTGTAAATAATGATGCTTTAATTTTTTTTAATTAAACAATATTGGAATGAGGTCCGTGATCAGAACAAGTTATTAACACAGTTAAAATTATTTTACCTTCAAAATTGATAATATTTCTTCTGTCCTACATGACTTCAATGAAAAAGTTTGTGAAAAATCTTCAGGGGATTCTTTTATATATAATTTAGTTTCCTATGGAATTTTGAACTATTCTTAAATTTTAATAATTTAGAATATATCTTGAGATATGTTTGAGTTTACTTTGTAACTTTTTGAGATTTTTGTATTTTATATAGTTGTTTTTCTAAATAAAGTTCTCAATTTAAAAAGAATATGTAAAGAAAAATTTATTTCAATGAATATAAAATTATAAATTTAATAATAGTTATTTAAAAATCACAGAGTTCATAGTTATAATCCACCGTTGTAATTTAACTTAAAACACATAGGAACAGAACTTTAAAAATAGCATATAATAGACTTTTTGGACTAGACTATAAATTATATTTGAAAGAATAAATAAAAGTTATACAAGAAATATATATTTAATAACATATTTCACTTAATTTTTATAGGACTGTAATTATGTCAGGCATTATTTATAGTTATTTGTAATTCAAACAGGGACTGCCAAAATCATCACTATCACTATATTTACAGGAATTTATCATTTGAGACAACCAAAAATAAATTATATAATAGTATAATAAAAATATAAAGCAGGGAAGATGAATTAAGAGCACCAGATATAATTGTGATTTCAAATTTACAATGAAAATAAGTTAAAGTTTTACTAAGAAAGAGTATTTGGAGAAGTTATTAGAGCTTCTGCATCACAAAAATGTGAAGACAAGAATAGAAAGACAACTCACTGACAGGTAAAAATGTTTTCTTACAGTTAACTGACAAAGGATCATTATCCAAGATATATAAAGCACTTGTAAAACTGAATCAAAAAATAAAATAACTGAACCTAACAAAATTGGGAAGAAGACATGAATAGAAACTTCCTCAAGGAAGACAAATGGATGGCCAAAAAATATATGAAAAGAGGACTGCATCTTTGAACATCAAATGATAAATCAAAAACAATCATGAGATGCTCACAAATATTTGCCTTGTCTGAACCTGGTCAGCTCCAGAGAGCTCTGTTCTAACACAAGATTAAACAGCTGTAAAGAAGTTATTGGTACACCAGCCCAGAAACTGAAATTTGGCAAACTCAGGTGCAGATGTTCCCCGCCCTACTAAGACCATGCTTGGTACACTCCTCACCACCACCATCAATGATCTTTCTTCACCAATCATTTACCATTATCTGCAAAGATACAAATCTTTCCAAAACTCCAGATATGCTGGTATTTAGACTGACATCATGAGACTTTTTTTTTTTTAATAAATGCGGGCACCCTTTCCCCTACATTCTAATACTTCAGGAAGTCATGGAAGTTGAAATCGTGGCACTCAAAAACCACAGTGGTTTTTGCCTTTCACGTGGCTGACTCAGGACTGATGCAGGTTTGCTCCCAGGCATCCTATATAGTCTGAGCGATTTCTGAGCACATAGCCAGGAGTAACTCATGAACACCACCAGGTGTATTCCAGAAAAAAATACATACATATAATCAATAGAGTTAGGAATTCCTGGACTCTATTTTTTTTTTCAATAGAGTTTGGAATTCCTGGACTCTTATTTTTTTTTCAATATTGTCATCCTGGAGGCCGGAGCAGTGGTAGGGCATTTGGAGATAAATTTTTTCCACAAATTTTCTTGCAGCTATACTAATTATTTCTTATTTTATTTTTAATTTCTAAATATTTTACTTCCATTTACGTGACATTATGATCATTGTCAACTATATGATGCATGCTCTTTAATAAAGTAAATTTTCGCAAAATGTAATAAGATGGGCACACATTAAAAAATAAATCAGTGCTCAGGCTGGAACAGTGGCAAAGGTGGTAGGCTGTTTGCTTTGCACATGCTAACCTAGGACGGACTGCAGTTTGATCACCCGGTGTCCCATATAGTTCCCCGAGCAGGAGAGATTTTTGAATGCATAGGCAGGAGTAACCCCTGCGCGTCATCTGGTGTGGACAAAAAAAAAAACAAAAAACAAAATATAAGTAAATAAATAAATAAATAAATAAATAAATAAATAAATAAGGGCAGACAAGTATGGGGACACTGCTGCTGGGAATGTCCACTGGTTGAATCTTAAAGGAAAACAATATAGGAAATACTAAATATATCAAAAATCAATTTTCCATATGACTCAACAATTTCACTCTACCCCAATGATATTCAAAAAAACGAATCAAAATATTTTTGCATTTCTGTAGTCATTGATAATTATTCATCTTAAAAATATCTGGCAATGGGACGGGAGTGGTGGCAAGGAGCAGCAAAGTATCTGCCTTGCTGGTACTAGCGTAGGATGGACTGTGGTTCGATCCTCCAGTCTCTCAAGTCAGGAGAAATTTCTGAGTGCATAACTAGGAGTAACCCTGAGTGTCACCCGGTGTGTTGCAAAAAAGAAAAAAAAATCTGGCAGTAACTCATCTGACCAAGAATAGATTATGGGGAAAAAAATGGTGATATATGTACCATATACATGCATACATATACAGATATTACAGACTACTCCTTGGCTAAAAATAAAGATGAAATCAGGCAATTTAACACTACATTAATGGAATTGGAGGATAACAAGTTGCAACGATATTAGGAGCAGAAACAGAATATCTCTCATATGCGTAATAACTAATGGCCCGAGGTATCAGAACTTGAGCACTTGTCTATAGAAATCAGCTTACTATGGCAGTGAGAAAAAAAGGCTTGAGCTCTTTGTTTTGAGCTTGGGTGAAGGGTATATTAGGTATATTAGGAAACCCTAATATAATGGTGGAGGTATATTGTCAACCAGATGCAGATTATGGATTTAGAACATTGTATGTAAAGAATCATATAATTAATGGCATTTTAACTCAAGGTGGTTAAATAATTTTTAAGTACAAAGATGATAAATTTATACTTTATAAGATTTGAAAACTATAAGTCCTATATAGCTAAGTATGTCTAGTTTAAAGAAATGGATACAGTAACTGATGAATATGAGATTTAAAGGAATGGCAGATCAAAAATCTATAAAATCTAAAGTATTTACAAATGTCAGAGAGGCCAAAGTGATAGTACAGCAGAGAGGGAATTTACCTTGTACACGTCAACTCAATTTAATCCTTTGCATCCTATAGGAGCAATTTCTGAGTACATAACCAGGATTGACCCCTGAAAGCCACTTGGTGTGGCCCAAAAACAAACAAAAAACAAACAGAAACAAATTTCACAAAGATATAAAAAACATATTAGAATTTTTATTAAAATAAAATAGCTTTTAAAATGACCCAGAAAGGTAATATTTTACTTGCTTTTTTAGCAGCCATTCTGGATTTGATGACTTACACAACATGTTTTACAGGGCACTGCCACAAAATGTCCCTGAATATTTCCTGGGTACTGATGGATATGACCCTAACATCCAACCCTTACTGAAAGAACTTAAAAACTGTTGATATTAAATACAATAGATAGGGGGCCGGGCGGTGGCACTGGAGATAAGGTGCCTGGGCTAACCTAGGACAGACCTCGGTTCGATCCCCCGGTTCCCCATATGGTCCCCTGTGCCTGCCAGGAGCGACTTCTGAGCGAATAGCCAGGAGTAACCCCTGAGCGTCACTGGGTGTGGCCCAAAAAAAAACAAACCAAACCAAAAAAAAAAAAAAAACAATAGATAGGTATACCACAAATAACATAAATTTAAATAGTTCAGATATTAAGTCCTGATAAATTTGGAAAATATGGAAGCTAGTTTAATAAGCCATAGAATAAAATAAAAAGGGGCTCGGGTGGTGGCACTGGAGGTAAGGTGCCTGCGCTAACCTAGGACGAACCGCTGTTCGATCCCCCATATGGTCCCCTGTGCCTGCCAGGAGCGACTTCTGAGCGAATAGCCAGGAGTAACCCCTGAGCGTCACTGGGTGTGGCCCAAAAAACCAAACCAAACCAAAAAAAAAAAAGAATAAAATAAAAAAGTTTCACATTAGTATAAGAAGTATTTTTGGGTCACACCCTAAAAGATCATTAGAATTTTCCTGAATTTTTGATGATATTACTCTTAGGAGTTATATAACAATAAATGAGTTAGAAGCAGAGTACATGAAAATAAATACACACCCATAAATAGAAAGTTCCACCTGTCATTTCCCTCTTACTTGCTTTATTCATTTAGTTTATTTGCAAATGTTCTTAAATTATTTGACCATGTAATATTTGAAGGATTAATTTTATAGTCATACTAATGTATATTGACTGTCCTCATTAAAAATAGATTTTACAGGTTTGAACTAGACCATCTTCATAGACTCACTCCTTTCTCAACAGAGATATAAATCAAGTCATGTAAGATATTGCATATTGCGGCCCAGGAAACAGAAAGCTGGCCATCTTAGAAGGATAGGGCAGAACAAGGCCCATCTTGCTAAAGCCATGCCTGCTGTTTTAATCACCCAGAATAACTATTTTCCTTGTGGCCCCATCTCACCACCCCTCTAAAACTCCCTTCAGGGACATCCATCTGACCAAACTTCAGGTACTCTAGCTAGGGGATTGATATCACCAGGCCTTTTTGAATCAAATGCTGGCATCATCTTCCCTTATCTTCATTTTTCCAAGAGGCCTTGCTGCTGCATATATGCCCCTAAAAGCCACAGTATCAGTGATAGTGCTTTAAATTTCTGGACAACTTCATTTTAATGATGTTCATCTTCCCTATAGGAACATTCCAGTTTAATAGGATGGAAAGTTAACAGTGTTTACTAAACTATGTTCCATTGTATTAACGACTGCATTGGAAATACAATAATTTTCACAAATGTGTTTTTACTGTATTTCCTTTAATTTTGTTTAAACTTTATTTCCTCTTAGCTCTTCTCTTTTTTATTCTTTTATGTTAGTTTATTTCAATAACTGCTTTCACTTATCTAGAAACAAATGCAATATGGCTAACTATGTGATGCATATTTAATAAGTAAAAATGTTTTAACACAAGTTACTAAAATAACTGAAAATTTTAATTTAAGAAGAAATAAGTGAGGGCAATATGTATAGGAAAAGAAACCAGAATGTCTCCTAATTCTTGGAAATAAATAAGATTTATTTATTTTTAGGTCTATTTTTCTGATATTATTTCTCTAACATATGCTTACCATTTGCTAATCTTAGGTGATTCTATAGATTAAATTTTATATTTTAACCAAATATAAGTTATCAAAATACAAAGCTGTTCATCACACACAATATTCCAATTTAGTAAATCACATTCAAAACACACTTTTTGGAAGTAAGACAGAACAAAATATTGTGACTGGTAAAGTTGGAGGCTTCTGGAAAGTGAGAATTTTCACAATTTTCTCAACCAGTTAGAAGCTACTTAAATTAGTAAATTAAAACTCAGATTCATTTGATAAAGTAAGGAAAGAAATATTAGGAATTCACAAAATTTGAAGATAAAAGATAGCTAGTATTTTTGAAACAAATGATCAATACCTATTTTTAATCTTGCTATAAAATTAATCCTTTATCTAAATTTTTCTTTACACTGTCCTGATTCTGATTATACCATGCATATTACAATATTTAAATTGAGTTTAAATTATTCACTTTACCCATAACTCAGAGAATTCACTAGATAAGTCATGAATAGGTTTAACAGATCAATATTAGCTCTTTCAATATAGTTTTTTTTTTTGTTTTGTTTTGTTTTTGGGTCACACCCGGCAGCGCTCAGGGGTTACTCCTGACTCCATGCTCAGAAATTGCTCCTGACAGGCACGGGGGACCATATGGGGCACCGGGATTCGAACAGATGACCTTTTGCATGAAAGGTAAACGCCTTACCTCCATGCTATCTCCCAGGCCCCTTTAAATATAGATTTTAAACTATTTCGTATCTGTGAGTAGGATCTGTATTCTGCACTTGTTGAAAGTAATGTGGAGTGATGAGCACAAGATTCTAAGGTCCCAAACACTGCAGCACATGCTCCATTATGCAATCAAAATTCCCTTACTAAACTCAAATGCAAAGTGAAAGTTTTAAGAATTTCAAGATAAATTCCATTACAACATATGCTCTCTGAGTAAAGAGTCCTGGTCACAATCCCTAACAGTCAGCTCTGGTGTTCAGCTTGTGAAAAACATGCTTCACAGAGGGAAGAAGAGCTAAGGGAGAGATAATTGCTTATAATAGTATATACCTAATCAAATTCTGTACCATCTTGGTGGATTGCACAGCTTTGAAGGAATAAAATAAAACCAATAGCATTTATAACAAACATTTTTCTCTTGAGACAGGTATCACTAGAGTATAAATATGAGATTTGAATTATCCTTTCACATTCACTAATTGAGAATTATTCAATTAACCAATGCATGTGTTAAATTTTTATAATACACTAATTTATCTACTAGCTTATTGGAACATAGCAGGAAGCAGGAAATTTCTCCTTGGGGGATTTTAAACATAATTATATTCTATTTTCCATAGTTCTTTGTGTGTCTAGCCAAGAAACCTAATATTTATTTAACATGAAGTAAACATTGAAATTGTTTGGTTGAATTTATAATGTAAAAGCAAAGCTTTAGAAGTATATAAAATATAAAATATAACCTTAAATTAACTTTCTAAATTTACGCAAGCACCTGAAGCATAATTATTAACATCTTCATTTTTCTATACAGAAACACTAACCTTAGATAACCAAAGAAGGAAAATATATGATCTACCTGTTTTTGTCTATTTACATACTTGATCCAACAAATGCAAAAGGTGAATGCAAAGAGCCTGTTTTTTAAAAAAGGTCACTTCCATGTAGCAAACATTCTTAAAGTTTCAAACGAATCACGTACTACGCCTTATATATTAAGTTAGCAATATACACCAATGTAAAAATTATGAGTAATAAATCTCTAGGTAGTGGATAATATAAATGAGTTTTATTTCCTCTTGAAAAAGGAGTCCATAGTAAGTCTGCCACTGATTAGTGGCTGAATAATTAGAGGGAAGATGTCTTTGAGATACTTGTGGCCCTCCATCCAGGAATTGCTTTAATTTAATATAGTTGTAGATCTGTCATTAAGTTAGTAATAACTCCATTAACATGTGTTCTACTCTTTATTCTAAACTATTGTGAAAATAAATGTTTTATTTTTTCTTATCAACATTAACATAAAACAAATACTACCAGTTTAGTACTAAATAATAATAGCAAGAATAAATCACTATTTCTGGACAAATTTGTTCCTTGATAAGCTAGCTTTGGAGACTGACTTTTGCTCAGCAAGTCAAAATTTAGCATTCTAATTCAGAGTGTTCATTAATCAAAAACTACTCTGTTATATACTAAGCCTATACAGGTACTTAAAATCTTCCCCTATAGTTACCAGTTCCACAACAACAACAACAACAACAACAACAACAAGGAGAATTCAAAGTGGTATTCTTTCTCAGTGCAATATGAGAAACAGGTTCTTTCTGGGAATAATTTTGTTGATTAGATATAACAAGCAGAATGGCATCTATGACATAAGACATGCATCCCATTCATTAGAAAATCAAGTTTCCCAGAAACCATTATAGTACACTATCATTTATATCTCATTGGCCAGATTTCCTTTAACTAAAGAAAGAAAAATAGAAAATAAATCAAAATGGTTCGCTAGAAAATTTCAACCTCTAGCAAAGCTTATTTTAGCAAATAAGAAGCAGTATCAAATGAACAGTTGATTTAAAGTTAGATTGTGAAGGCATTTTTCAGAATAATTCAGAGCTTGATTTCATAAAACATTACTTTTTAAAAATTCAAATTTAGAATCTTATATGAGAAAAGTAAGGTATTATGAAATTGGCAATTGCTATAAATGGAAGGAAGTATATCATTACTCTAGTTATGACATATATTCCTGGGAACTGGGAGGTGACCCAAGTTGTCAAGTACATTTTACATGTGCTAGGAATTGTGTTCCATCCTCTGTGTCACATGACCCTGAGCAGCACATTATAACAATATCAACAAGTCAAGCAGTGGCCACAGGATAAATTTCAACTTAGATGTATTTGGTGTGGACCCTATGAATACATATAGACAGATATATAATTGCCTAATGAAATTCTGATTACATTTGCATGAAGGATGTTCAGGACGGCAAACAGGTGCTCTTGACAATATTCAAAAATAATATGAAGGTCAAAAGTTTCAAAGTTCAGGCTCAGCAGATTCATGATTCACCTAAAATTAATTATGTGGAAATAATATCTGTAGTAAATGTACTATTTTTGTAGTAAATATACTACTACAGAGAAATAATTTTGTGGGGCATAAATCAACCAATGCAATATTGTTAATGAAATTATTTGGATTGTTGTTTCTACTGGTGAATATATTTTTAATAATAGGAACCATTTGCTTTTTCTACCAGAATATTCTTCCTCAGTATGAAATTGCTATCTCAAGTAGTTTGGAGCCTCAGAAGATATAATGAGAGTAAATACAGACATGTGAACTGACTTTAATTAAATTCTATTCAGGACAATAATGTAGCAAAAAGATAAGTTGCTATTCATACACCTTTCAACTACTTCTGTCAAGAGGCTCTACTGAAAAGAGAATTGCTGCTATGGTGATAATCACCAGGTCTCATTCATATTTTAAGACAAAATTTGGACTATAGTTCATGTCCTTTAAAGTGCTGTAATCTGCTCCTCCGACTAAAACATTAATTGTTATTAGAAGAGTCAAATAGGAGTTTGTAGAAAATTTCTGCATTGAAAATAATAGCAAATTTGATATAATAAATGAGGTGATAAGTGATGGCATATAAACCCATGTATTAACGTATACATTTTCTTTATAAGGGTATATTATCACAATTATTAGTTTTTATACGCAAATATAGACTATGAATTATTTCTCATATATTAGTAACAGGAAAACTATTCACTTATTTCCTTTTGAGCAGATTTTTAAAGAGAATGTTCATAACCAAGTTAATTTTATACTAATAAAAACTTATAATCAATGCAGCTATCAACTAAGAAATAATTAATGAAAAATGTCACTAAGCCCTTTTTGAATTTGCTTATAAAAATAAAATACAAACAGTGATGTTGATGTTACTGTTAATTGATCTGTCACTACAAAATTGTAATCAGCGTTTTACAATGTACATGTAAAACTCAGCGCTAGACTTAAAATGTGATTATGAATTTAAAAAATATATATATATTATATATATACAATGGCACTCCACCAAGTGCAAGTTGAGCAGAATGATCCCTAAATAAAACAATAAAAGTTACATATGATTAAAAGTTCGTTAATAATGATTATGTTTTACTGGAATAATATCACCATCTTACACATTTACTATGGACATGCACATTTATTATAACAATACTATTTTGAAAATCAATTCAATATTATTCAAATTGGCAGCACAGAACAAATAAATAGAAAGGTGTTGTTTTGTTTTATGTTTTTTGTTGTTGTTGTTTTGGGTCACACCCAGCAGTGCTCAGGGTTTACTCCTGACTCTACTCTCAGAAATTGCTCCCAGCAGGCTTGGGAGTTCATATTCGATGCCGGGATTCAAGTCACTGTTCTTCTGCATGCAAGGCAAATGCCCTACCTCCATGCTAGCTCTCCAACCCAGGAAAGTATTCTTTTATTTTTCTTTTTTTAATCATTACTATCTAAGACAATAGATGATTCTGTTCAGTAAGCCTGGTAAGTAAACTATTACCAAAAATGTAAACAATAGGTTTGACATAATTATTTAAATGTGTGCTGTTCTGTCATTTTGTTGCATAATTCCATTTTGCATCGGAATAAGTGACTTCCACATATTGTGTCACCTAATTTGACCCTTTGAAGACTTAATACATACAGACACACTGTAAGCTATATAAGATCAAGTGCATTTTATAAACTTGGACCCAGGAAAGTGAAGTTGGAGTTTAGTTTGTGATGGTTAAATTTTTAACATCATATTTTTGCCAAGGAGCCTAAATAGTAACATAATTGAGACTGTCATCCTCCCTGATGTGATAACTTGAATTAGAATTGAGTAGCCTGGAGAAAATATGAGTTCACCTCACGTCCATTCAATTATACAAATGGTACTTTAATCTCTAGCTGTCTAAGTCAATAATAGGAGATGCTAATTTAGAGTTTTAGGGAGTTGAAATTTTTTTCTCATTTTGTCAATGATTTTTAAAAAATATTTTAAGCTGTGTTTTGATAAAGACCAAATTAGACAAATTAAATCATTGATCTGTATAGATATGGTTGCGATTATATTGTCAGAATACAGTTAGGGTCTATTTGATATTAATGTTTTAGATAAAATCAAAGTATGTTTCATTCTTAAAAATAGATTGAAATTTTACAATGATATTGATTTATGTACATTTCTCTCCCAAATTGGAATTAACTGTTGCATTAATCTTCAATATGCTATCACTATGTCCTTAAGCAATCTTAATTGTATACAATAAAGTACCTAAATAATATGTAGTCATGAGCAGATGCTCTGTATTCCAATGAACAAAATGTCATATTGATTCAATTCAATATTTATACTTATTAGGTGTATAAATGAAAATTTTATACTATTCTGTTTTATTTTGTGTTTTGTTCTTTTTTTTTTTGGCCACACACCCAATTGTCATCTAAATTTAACCCTAGTTTTATTATTCCTTATTAATAGATACATCTCTAAGTAACAGTCCAGAGTTAAAAAGAGGTGAATTTTAACATCTCAACGCAGCTTGTCAGGCTAGTCTCTGGATGTCAATGCTGACATAAATTAGGGGATTTTACAAGGATCTGGGTTTCCCTTTCTAACTTCCTTTTTCTGAGGGAAGAGAATTTTGTATTAGGGACAAATAAAAGAGACAAACTATAGCTGAAAGTAATGCAAATCTATACCTCATAAAAGTCTCAACAGCCCAATGTTGTATCCTGGCCAAACTTTTTGAATGTTAATTTTGACATAAAAATTAGCAAATACTCAAAGTCCTTTAGAGATTTCTCAAAAACAGAACATTCCTTTCTGCTTAAAACTTCAAGGGTGCTTTTTAAAAAAAAAAAGAGGAAAAGAAATTGTTTTTAAGTGTCTTTTGGTGCTGAGTTTTCTAGTTAAAAATAAATTCAATTAAGGCTATATTTGCTTGTAAAACACCCTCATGTTTGTAAGTAAAAAGCTCAAATATATATACATAGTACAGCAGAAGGGAGATACACATTTGGCCAAATAAATGTTTGTTACTAAGCATGAGAACTATCACCTTCACTATCAAAAGTCTTAGGCAGCCATCTGTGCTGAGGAAAGACTTCGTGGGTCTTCTGACAAGATTGAGAGATAGGTTTCCCCATTATTTTTTTATTTGGATCTGCTTAGTAGGAAATATATCTAAGAGGTCTTAAACAAGTAACATTTACAAATTATTTTCTTTATCTTTATTATGAAGTAATATATTTATTTTTCAAGTTTAATGCATAAAGACTACTTAAGTGAGCATTATGTTTCTCCATTGAAATTCAATCAAGATCCCAATAGCCTGACTTTGAAAAGTATATTTAATAAACATAATTTCTATATTCTAGAAATTCTTGAAACAAGAGAAAAATGTTATTCATAGATCACAAATATAGTTTTCAAATTGCTAACAAATAATAAATAACAGATTTTTAATACACCAGAGTAGAAATATTATTTTATTTCAAGACTAAATTTTTTTCCTTTTAATTTGGAGCACTCATATCAGAAATAAAATAAAACATTTAGCTTTTATGTAGTTCTCTGATGTGTTTAGAAAATAAATTCTGGTACTATGTCACTTGATGTACACAACAGTATCTCTAAACTACTACTGCTGTGTACATTTTTTAGCTACATAGTTTCATGATTCTCAAAGTTATTTAAAGTTTTTTGATGGGGCCCGGGAGATAGCAGGAGGTAAGGCATTTGCCTTTCATGCAAAAAGTCATTGGTTCGAATCCCGGTGCCCCATGCCCCATGCCTGCCAGGAGCAATTTTTGAGCATGGAGCCAGGAGTAACCCCTGAGCACTGCCGGGTGTGACCCCCCCCAAAAAACATAAATTAAGTTTTTTGAGACTATTTCCCTAAGTAATATGATCAAATTGAATATTCATAGGACTTTTGCCATCTGTAATTTATTATCTTTTCAATGGAAGTATTATAATTAGACATTTAATTGTTCCAAAAATAATAATCTAAAGTGTCCAAGAAAGAACACGTATCAATTCCAGGATTTTGTAATATTTATGGTTAAAAACCATTCCATTTCTACTTATAAAAATCTCTGTATTGTTTCATAGACTCTAAACAATACTATATCATTACTGTAGCATATCACCCAAGACACATTTCTATGTTTTATTTTTTTCTTGTTTACTATCATTATTATTATTACTATTTAGTCACTATAAAATGTCAGTTATTTATTATTGGGATTCAGGCACATGATACTTCATTACTTATCCCTTCATCAGTGTCCACTTCTCAGTGTCTGTTTTAGGAAGAAGAAGTTTACTTTTTTTTCTTTTTTAACTTTTGTACTGTGGTTTACAGGTCTGTTGCTGAAAAGGCTTCATACATAACACTTTACCACATTTCCAAATCTTCTCTTGCTTCTTGTTCAGTGCTTTCTTCCACCATAGTTGTTGGTTTCTTCTGCTGTCTGCTCCAGCTACTTCAGGTGGCATGTTTCCTACTGAAGACCAGATCTCATGTTCTTGACATTTTGACTTTTATTTGCCAGAGAAGGCAGTGCTCAGGAATTACTCCTGTCTCTGCATAGGGATCACTCTATTTAGTATTCAGGTGACTCTTTGGGGTATCAGGAATTGAACCTGTGCCAACCACATAATAAGCCAATTGCTCTATTCATTTGCCATAACTTCAGTCCCTTTTTAGTTCTGTTTTGTTTTAAGTTTTTTTTTAAATATGAATTTTTTATTAGTGGGATGATAGCTTGCTTCTAATAACTTTCTACAAATAAGTGATGCTGAACACATATCTATATCTTAAACATATGTATTCTTTAGGGAAATACCTATTGATCTCTTACTACTAGTTTTGATGAGATTATTGTTTTTGCTAATTTTTGTGGCTTATTGTTAGGTTTTTGTTGTTGGTATTGTTGTTATTTAGTGGGACATAGTATTTTGGACTACACCTGGAGATATTCAGGGATTATATCTAACTCTGTTCAGGGATGATTCCTCATAATCTCTAGAATGTTAGGAATTGGCATGTCAACTGGATGCAATGTGTTTTACCTTCTTCTCTCTCTTGTTCAGTATTGTTTTTCTGTTGTTCAACTTTTTGAATATTTTATGTTTTGCATGTCAGTCTATTGGCTGCTCATTTTCTGCACATATTTTTCCCATTCAGTTGATATGTTTTTCATTTAACAGAAGTTTAGTTTATTTTACTATATAAAATGTTTTGGATCTGTTTTTGTTCTACACTAGTGGTGCCACCTGCCTCCTGGCTCTTTGCTCAAAAATCACTCCAGGTAATATTTGAGGTACCAGTGGAAGGATATGAATCAAGCCTTGGTTAGCTATATAAAAGGCAAGTATTTCTTTACTGTAATAAATCTTCAGTTCAGCCCCTATAAAATTTGATACTGTAGTTCATATGATTTTTTAATCTTTGCCACTGCCAAGATTCATATTTTGGATAATTATGTCTGCACTTTTTTCAATGTATTTCAGAGATTCTGGTCTTATCCACATTAAATAAAATTTTGAGAATGGTATGAGTAATGAAACTCGTTTACTTTTGACTTAAGGATTTCTCTTCTTGACATATATCTTCAAACCTACTAATTTAAAAATACTTATTCCCACTCAAGTTATTGTGTTAATTGCAGTGCTTAGTGCAAACAGAAATATATGAAAACAAAATTCAAATAAAAAAGAACTGAACATAGAAAATATGATATGTATACATGGATAAATATTATGGTGCAGTTGTAAGATGAAAATCTTGTGGTTTACTGGAATATGGGTGGAACTGGAGGGAGAGATGCTTAGTAAAGAAGAAGAAAAATACTGAATTATTTCACTTTTCTATGGTTTATAAAGAGTCAAACAGAAATGGCATTGTAATGATGGCATGCATTCTTGTTCTTGGCTAACAAAACAGATTAGCAGGAAAGTTGGAAAGGCTGGGGTAAATAAAGTGGCAGAATAGAAGTGATATAGGAATAGAAGTGAATAGTTTGAGCAATTCGGTGGTTCTTGCAATTAGTAGCTTTGTAAGTTGATACCATAAACATAAATCTTACTATAGTAATGTTATCTATCTATCAATCAATATATCTATCTGTATATATTTTTTTGCTTTCAGACCACACATTATGATGCTCATGAGTTACTTCTATCTATGTACTCAGAAATCGCTCCTAGCTCGGGGGACCATATGGGACTCCAGGGATTGAACCAAGTTCTGTCCTGGATCAGCTGCATCCAAGGTAAATGCTCTACCACTGTACTATGCTCCAGTCCTTTTATCTAATTTTTTATATATTACTAATAGAGTAGATAAAACTATAGAATTCTGTAACTCTTGGATCAAAGCTAGTGTACAGACTAAGTATATAATTTTCTTGACAGGAATCAACCCTGAACACAGAACTAGCAGTTTGATCTTAGCACAACTCAGGCCAGGTACACAAATATACAGCATTCATTTCTGAAAATGAGTATTAAAATTTATTTATTAATAAGTAGTAGAAAATATAGTGCATATTAGATTATATTCTAAAAATTTGGGAGCGAAACATTATATATATATATATCTTCATATACTTTCAAAGTATAAATACACTTAATTCAATATACAATATTGCTTGCTTTCTTCTTTCTTTTTTCTTCTTTCTTTCTTTCTTTCTTTTCTTTCTTTCTTTCTTTCTTCTTCCTTCCTTCCTTCCTTCCTTCCTTCCTTTCTTTCTTTCTTTCTTTCTTTCTTTCTCTTTCTTTCTTTCTTTCTTTCTTTCTCTTTCTTTCTTTCTTTCTTTCTTTCTTTCTTTCTTTCTTTCTTTCTTTCTTTCTTTCTTTCTTTCTTTCTTTCTTTCTTTCTTCTTTCTTTCTTTCTTCTTTCTTTCTTGCTTTCTTTTCTCTTGATTGCTTTCTTCCTTTTCTCCTTTCTATAATCTATCTTGTACTCAATCTGTCATCTATCTAATCTATCAATCATCTATCTAATCTATTATATATATACATTCAACAAAAATACATAGCTTAGTGTTACTTTCTTTCCCATTCATTTTCTTCTTTCTTTTTCTTTCTTTCTTCCTTTCTTTCTTTCTTTCTTTCTTTCTTTCTTTCTTTCTTTCTTTCTTTCTTTCTTTCTTTCTTTTTTTCTTTCTTTCTTTCTTTCTTCCTTCCTTTCTTTCTTTCTTCTTTCTTTCTTGCTTTCTTTTCTCTTGCTTGCTTTCTTCCTTTCCTCCTTTCTATAATCTGTCTTGTACTCAATCTGTCATCTATCTAATCTATCAATCATCTATCTAATCTATTATATATATACATTCAACAAAAATACATAGCTTAGTGTTACTTTCTTTCCCATTCATTTTCTTCTTTCTTTCGTTCTTTCTTCCTTCCTTCCTTCCTTCCTTCTTTCTTTCTCTTTCTTCCTTTCTTTCTTTCTTTCTCTCTCTCCCTCCCTCCCTCCTTTCTTTCCTTCCTTCCTTCCTTCCTTCCTTCCTTCCTTCCTTCCTTCCTTCCTTCCTTCCTTCCTTCCTTCCTTCCTTCCTTCCTTCCTTCCTTCCTTCCTTTTCTTTCTTTCTTTCTTCTTTCTTTCTTCCTTTCTTTCTTCTTTTGCCATACCCAGTGACGCTCAGGGGTTACTCTTGGCTATTCACTCAGAAGTCGCTCCTGGCAGGCACGGGGGACCATATGGGGAACCCGAGAATCGAACCGCGGTCCGTCCTAGTTTAGCGCAGGCAAGGCAGGTACCTTACCTCCAGCGCCACCGCCCGACCCCCCTCTTTTTTTCCTTCTTTCTTTTTCTTTCTTTCTTTCTTTTTTTTTTTTTTTGTTTTGTTTTGTTTTTGAGTCACACCTGGCAGCACTCAAAGGTTACTCATGGCTCTATCTTCAGAAATCGCTCCTGGCAGGCTCTGAGGACTATATGGGATGCTGGGATTCGAACCACCATTATTCTGCTTGGAAGGCAAATGCCTACCTCCACGCTATTTCTCCGGTCCCCGTTCATTTTCTTTTTACTGCTCCAGTAATTCCTTGAATCCCGAGCTGCTGACAGAAACTTGTAAAACTTTCTAAAATTATATGAATTTTGTGTTCATCAAAATTCCTATGCTGATGTAATAACTTTAAAAGTTAGGTAATATGAGGCTACAATGGACATACCTATAATACATATATGTCGCCTACATACACTAGTAAAATTTTTTTCAAGTGAATTAATCATAACAAAATGCTCATGAATGGCATTATTTCCTTAAAATTAAAACATGCCCTACACTGTTTCTCCTTTACATAAAGATACAATGCTCTTCAACTGAGAAAATATGTTACACAAACTTTAATCCCATATTTCTAATTTCTATAACTGTGGGAATAAGTTTTGTTGCTTTTTTTTAACTGTTCAGTGATGTTTCATTATAGCACTAAGAATAACAAGACACTCATCCAATTCACAGGAAATTATTTCCCAAACTTGGTATCTCAAGTACATGCACAATCCCAAATGCACTTGTATTTTTTATTTCTGATTAGAAAGGTTACTTATTATCTCCATCTATGAAAAAAACCTAGAATCCAGGAAGACTAAAAATATTGTTGGATTGTATAAAGAATGAAGCAGGAAACAGATGCTAGAGAAATAACAGAAAAATAAATGTCTTACTCCAGCATTCAGTAACACTTTAATTTCCTTATCCAAGTTGGCAAAAATATACCAGGAAGATTCATAACAAAGGATATTATAAAGAGTTAAGAGAACCTGGATGAATTTATAAAGGTAATTTTTTCCTGCTATTCGTGTACTTTTCCAAGGGGAACTTTGAAATAGTACAGAGGATAAAATGGAGCTTGATAGCTTTGTGACATCAATGTTTTCCATAGAGTATAGAGATATAGTCAGCTTTTATTAGAATAGCTGATGACAGGAAATTGCAAATAATTTATAGTCATTTGAGACTATGTAGTGTGTTTTTTAAAAACTAATTGCTTGACTTGAAAATTCACCAGGAAATTAGCAACATATGTAATAGATGTAATAGTTGTTTTTCCTCCTTTAAGAAATGTTGAAGTCTTTTTCTTTTAAAAAACTTAGCCTCTTCCTCATAAAATTATATCTTCATTATACTACTCAATAAAGAAACAGAAACATTTTACTTTTAGTTCCCATTTCATAATTCCATTAGTTGCTTAATCAGTTCATCCAGAATTTATGATTTTAGCTATAGTATGGAATATAATTATATTCATATTTTGTTATCAAAAATCTTGTCAGTATTTCCCATTTCAAACATCTCTTACATCAGAACACAAATAAGGATTGCTTTTGGTTTGGGGACTAAAACCAGCTGTACTCAGGAATTACTCCTAGTTCTGCCCTCAGAAGCTATGCTTGGTAGGTTTGGGGGACCATATAGGATGCCTGGGATTGAACCTGGGTCAGCGCTGTGTAAGGCAAACT
Source organism: Crocidura indochinensis (assembly GCA_004027635.1). Taxonomy (NCBI): domain Eukaryota; kingdom Metazoa; phylum Chordata; class Mammalia; order Eulipotyphla; family Soricidae; genus Crocidura; species Crocidura indochinensis. The sequence continues at coordinate 22,548 of PVKC010003852.1, forward strand.
CCCAACTTGCTGTGCTCTTGTTCTGGACACAGAATCAGTATTTTTGAGCATTTTCATTAAAACCTTTAAGAGTGGTACTAATTTTTACTCTTTCCATAAACATAAAAATTACAGTAAAAATAATGTGAGTCAAATTGAATATATGTAAATATTTGATTATAATAATATTTGACTTATGTATACAAACCCAAATATTGCGTTTGACACCAATCCAGTAAATTATTTCATAAATTCTATGTAACTCAAACATTTAATGCAAATTATTTAAATAACAGAGTAAAAAGTCACCTATCATAGTGAGTCATTTCACACATTTTTTTTTTCTTTTTCTTTTGTACGAACGCAGTCCCCCACTACCACAAATTATGCAGTCAAGCTGGGAAGCTCGGCTTTGGGGAAATCTCAGGGATCAGCACATAGGGAGTGCAAGGGATAAGCCTCACTCTGGGGAAACCACCTTCGTGATCATGGTATCTTCCCTGCCAGGTAAGTATTTCATACAGATTTTTATATTCCAAGTTCTTTTTAACATTGTTCTCATTTAATTCAATTAATTAGAATTAAATTGTAGCTCCTTACAAAATTGAAAATGACCAGATATGATAAGCAGCTTATATTTAATCCATTGACAATATATAGATCATTTAAGACACTTTAATAGTTTCTTGCTTACTACCAACTTCTTTAAGTCTTTGGCATGAGTTCAATGTTCACTGTGTTCAATGAATCACATTGTTACCCAAATTTAAATTTACATCTCAGTTGTATTCAAATGCTGCTTATTCAGATGCTAGGTTCATTTAAATGTAAAATTAAAGTTCTGAGTTCAACAAAAACATACACATTTAGTCAAGACAACTTTTTCTTTCTTCCACACTCACTTTTATTCTCTTTCTACATCTTGGCATTTATTTGAGGGATATTAAGACCCAAACATAATATTTTAAATTTTATTGATAATGCCCTCACTCTCTAAGAAGATATAGGTGTCAGATCCAATGAGATCTGACATGATTTTTTCTGGGAATTGAATGAAACAAACTCTCATCTTTGTTTTCTGTTTTTTTTTTTATGGTTTGCTTATTTATTTTGTTTTTCTCATTACTTTAGCTTAAGTAGCAAAATATTCTCAAACTAATGTTTTCTTTTGGCTTTTATTTTTGCACACAACAGTGTTCAAGGTTCTTCCTGGCTCTGTTCTCAAGAATCATTTCTGGTAGGCTTAAAGAATTATATAGGGTTCCTGACATCAATGCTCTGTCAGCTGATTGCAAAGCAAACACTGTACTATCACTTCTGCCCCTTCAAACTAATATTTTAATTTCAAGAAAGAAAATTTGGTATTTCTAGTGGAACATTGCCTCCCACAAATATATACACAAATACTTTCATAAACCAAATACCTCAAAATTCTGTGAAGATAGAGAAAACAGGTTATTATTTTTTAAATACCTATAGTTCTATAAAAACGTGTCCAAAAAAATAAAAACACCACTACTATTTTTTGTACTCTTTTATTTTTGTTTGTTTGTTTGTTTTTTTTTGGGGGGGGCACACCTGTTTGATGCTCAGGGGTTACTCCTGGCTAAGCACTCAGAAATTGCCCCTGGCTTGGGGGGACCATATGGGACTTGCTAGGGCTTACTTCTAGTGCCACCTCACAGGCCCCAGTTTTTTTTTTTTTTCGTATTCTTTTTGGTTTTGGGGCCACATCCAGTGACGCTCGGGGGTTACTCCTGGCTCAGGAGACTATATGGGATGCTTGGGATCGAACATAGGTCCATCCTGGGTCAGCGCATGCAAGGCAAACTTCCTATTGCTGCACTGTTGCTCCACTCCCTAAAAATCCTTTTAATAATGTAAGTTAACAAAACCATTTTAGAAAGCTACTGAGTTCAGTATTCTTTTCATTGTTATAAATATGTGTATAAATACATATTGCAAAAGTTATAGGCCATTTAGTCCAATATCTTATCATGAAATATTGTTACATAACTTTCTGTAAATCCCCACAAATTTATATAGTGAAAGATTTTATACTACAAACTAAATTTACTAGTTTTAACTTTTAATATGCTTTCCTAAATGAACTATTTTTAAAGTAAATATATTAATACTGTTGATGTTTTTTTTTTTGCTTTCAGTTCTGTCTTTTTTGGGAAAATTCTCTTTCTTAATGTCCAGACTTTATTTTTGCTTTGTTTGTTTGTTTTCTGGCAATATTGCTCAGAGATTATGCCAGACCAAGTTTAGAGAACTATATTTGATTCCAGGGATTTAATCTACATTATCTGTGTGCAAGGCAAGAACCAAATGCTTTCCTATTTTACTCTTTCTCAACCATTTTCCCACACTTTAAACATCGAAGAAAAAAAACTAAGCAGATAGAAGTTTTTTGAAATTTATTCTGCCTACTGTTATTCAAGTTTTCTAAATTTGAAATTAATTTTAGATTAATCAATAAAGCTTTCAATAATAGAATTAGAAAGTATTGATTATTGAGTTAATGTTGACTAAATAATCATTTTCTATCTCTGTTGAAGTGTCAATTATTAATCTCTAGATTTGTTTTTTGGCCACACCCGATGATGCTCAGGGGTTACTCCTGGCTATGCACTCAGAAATCACTCCTGGCTTGGGAGAACATATGGGATGCCGGGGGGGAGGGGGGGATTGAACTACGGTCTGTCCTAGGCTAGCAGGGGCAAGGCAGAAGCCTTACCACTTGCACCAACATTCCAGCCCTAATCTCTAGATTTTTTTTTAATTATTGCTGTGTATGTTTTGTGACCACACCTGGCTATATTGAGGGCTAACTCCAAATCTACACTCAGGTATCAGTCCTGGCACCAGGTGCGTCATGGACTACAATGGTGTCTGTGAGATGAAACCTGAGTTTGTGCATGTGTTGCATGAAACTTACATACTGTACTATATCTCATTGACCTCTATTTTTTTGTTTTAATAGGGGATTTCTCACATCTTTGCTAACATCATTCATAAACTTTAAAAAAATATTTAGGGCATTTATGTGCTTACACTTACCTCTAATTGTGACTATATATATTTTTAAATCTCATACTTAATTCTATATATTCTCCAACCACAATTTTATTTTCTAGCTTTACTAACACAGACAGAAAACTCATTGGTACATCAGCTACACGCAGAAAACAGACGATCTCAGGAGTAGAGAGCAGGCCAAGCTTCCCTCCTTGCCAAAGCCATGTCTACTTTCTTTTATTACATTTTCCTTCTTATCTTGCCTTTCTATATAGTTTTCATTCTATAATTACTTTGCTCTTATATATCTGGAAAAATATCATATTCACTTGTCAAATGTATGACCCATTTTTTAAATAATGTGAAAAATTTTAAAAAAGTTTTATTTGACCTTGTCTTTAAAATATTATGTTATGGGCCGGAGCAATGGCACAAGCCATAAGATTTGCATGTGCCAGCCTAGAACAGAGGGCCATGTTTCTGTTCCCCGGCATCCCATATGGTCCACCAATCCAGGGGCAATTTCTGAGCGCACAGCCAGGAGTAACTCCTGAGCATCACTGGTTGTTGCCAAAAATCCAAATAAATAAATAAATAAATAAATAAATAAATAGATAAATACAAATATATATGGTAATTTTGTTAGTAAATCTACATGCACAAACTATCTTTATTCTTCCTCTCCCACTTTCATTTCTCTCTACTCTGTCTTTTGTTTGCTTTAGAACCTGTCTAGGTGACTTATTAGCTTCCACTATTTCATATATGAATCAATACAATAGAAATTTATTTTTATCTATTTAACTTTAATTGTCACAAGTCATTCATTTTATACATTTTGTAGAAGACAAATATCAAGACAATTTATGAAGTGATAAACTCTGTTAAAGAAATACAAATACTATGAATATGTCAGATAAAATCATGAATGTACAAATAAAATACTAAAATTGTAGACTATCTAAAATTTAAATATAGCTGGCCATTTTTTATTTTTACTTGCTAAATATTGCAACTCTACAGTTAATGATATTACAAAGAATTTTAGTCATTATTTTAGGGCCACACCTGGCAGTGTTTAGTAGTTACTCATTTCTGCCTTGGGACCCAGAAATCTATATTGCCATGCTCAGGTGACCATGTGAGATGTTAAGGATTGAACTCAAGCCAGTGACATACAAGACCAGCACCGTTGCTCTTTGTATCACTCTAAATTTTAAAGAATTTTCATTGTAGAAATTGAGTGATGACTCAATAATCTGAGAACATGCTTTGCATGCAGAAGACCTTGATTTAATTCCTAGCACTACATGGGATCCCCAAAACAGAGTTGTAAGTAGCTCTGAACCAGGTCTGACACCAAAAAGAAATATAACAATGCATTTATATTTCATAGTTTCCTTCAGTCTTAATAAAGGATATCAATCCAATGTACATTTTGGTTTATTTATTACGATTTTCTCATGCTATCTCTGTGTGTTTATTTCTGTACAAGTGCACCCAAGTTCTTAAACTCTGAAAAAGTTATCTCAACGATGATCCTGCTTTACTTTATTAGCCTAAATACTCTCCTATTCAGTTATGCCCCAGAAAATAACTAATATTTCAGCCCTAGATAAATAATTGCCATTCTGTTTGATTACTATTTGGGTTGCATAGAGTATCAATAGAAAACTTTAAAGAATATTAAATCACTAAATTTAGGTAATTAAAAAATTATAAATTGGATTAAAGAATGCAAGAAAAATTCAGTTTCCAGGGACTTTTAGTGAATAAAATTTTTCTTAAAAATCCTAAAATGTTGAATCAGAACCACTGAAATCTCTAGGACTAAATAAGAATATACCAAAGAGAAAAAGTGTATAATGATGAAGTATTGCTTTAACTGTAGGAAGACGGTCAACCAGTTTATAGAGAGTAAATATCCTTACTATCTCTCCTTCCCTCTGGACAGTTTTGACTCATGTTTTTCCACTCCATCTGGAAAACAGAAGGAAAGAGATCCCAAGTGATGAAGTTCTTAGAAGTCCACTTGAAAATAACTGTCACAACTAAGTGGAAGAAAATATGTAAAGCAGAAATAAAATATTTAAGTCTCTCATACTGGTTCATAAAACAGGTTTTAAGTATTTAGCACATAATTTTAGATGTAAAATAAATAATATTACTTTTCATGAAAGGGCACACTCTTTAAAGCATCTTTTTGCACAAATATATTTTATTCCTGAATATAAAAATAAATTTAGGAAACTTACTATTATTTATTTTGGTTTGGGGAACCACACACACAATGATTATCCTACATAATCAGGGATTATTTTTGATAATACTTGAGGGGTTAGATGCATTTTTGGAATTGGAACTCATGTTGGCGTTTTCAAGGCAAGTGCCATGACATTTTATGCTGGAGCCTAAAAAATTACTATTTTTTAATAATCATTCTGAATAACAATTTCGTCTTCTGTGGGAATTTACAAAATTTAGGCTTGAAGAACAATGTGTTATATTGACTCAAACATCGAACATTTGCTTGATTAATATTCTGAATACAAATATATTAATCTAAGAATATTACAAAATATTTTGTAGATATAAACATGTATTTATGAAACAATTCATTGTTAAAAATTTAAAGATATTTTATAATAATCAATCATTTAGGCTACTAATTTATAACACATTAATTATTAAATACTATGATGTCTAAGTGTCTTTATAATTCACAAATTGAATATTTTAAATAAACATGTAAGTAAAATAAAGAATATGTTTCCATTTATGTAACAATTTTCCTTTTATGTCACATAAATTTATAGGGTACTTTTGTATTTATTATAATTTTTCATTGAGAATGGTATTGTTATTCCTTTCTTCTGAAAGTTTTCTTTCATTCATGACTAATAATTATCATCATAGTAATCCATTGGATCATAACATATTTATTCATTTAATATTAAATAGATGCTGGTATGTACCTCTTTCACTTTAGGCTTCATAAATAGTCATATATCTCTATACTCAACTACAATTGCTATTGATTGTTCTATATCTTTTAGAAGAAGGGTGTATAAATTATTTAAATTATATTTAATTTTTAAGTTACAGGTAAAATTGTATTATTTATTTTTTTAAACTAGACATTATAATTTATAAAGATTTCCTTAATAAATTTTTCAGATATATAATATTCCCACATATCGAAACATTTTCAAGTGTCAACCATCTCGACAGTTTTCCTTCTACGACCTGAATCTTCTAAACAGGAACATTGATCATTTTTGTTATTGTAGTTGATGTACTATACTTACAGGATTGCTGATTGTTGACACTGTGGTTCAGATATGTACTCATAACAAACCTTTACACTACTATGTGTCCAAGGCACCAGGTTCATGACTCCATTATCTCCCAATCATCACTTCCTATTTTCTTATTCATTTCTCTGGCTTCCCCCTGCTTTTTCAATTCTGAAATCTAGGATCAGGTATTTGTTTGCATTTAACAGCTCACATTTCCTTTGATACCTTGCCTTCCATGTACATTCTATATAAGACAGAGGATTGAACCCATCTGGTATTTGCCCTTATTTAACATGGTATTCTCTAGTTTCATGCAAATCACAGAAAATTGTATGTTTCCATCATTCCTTGAAGCTTTGAATGATACATATGTATATCTTTATATGCATACATTCAGACACATACATATCAAATCTTTATTATCTGTTCACCTGTCATTATACATTTGGGTTGCTTCTTTCCAAGCTAATGTATTAAGTACTACAATGAATAATGGTGTACATACTGAAAATTCAGTCTGAAAGCCAAAACTTGAACCTCAGTGGAAGTTTTAGGATTGGTAAATAAACAAAATAATAATTGCAAAATAAACAAAAATAAAAAATATCACTATATCGAATTAAAAAGTTTTGGCATGTTAAAGTAAACATGGGGTAAAAGTTGAAAGACACCATATTGCATGGAATAAAATATTTACACTCAATAGATACGATAAAAGATTAATCAAGGTAAATAAATCACTCAAAAATCAATATCAAAAATTCAAAAAAGCATTTAAAAATGGGGAGAGTAAATTAACACACACTTATCTGCATAAGACACAGATCGCAAGGAGGCATATTAAACCATGTTCACTGTTACTATTCTAATCCAAGTTAGTACAATCAGATGTCATATTATATCAGTGAGAATGGATCATTTCAAAAAGACTAGAAACAGACTATGGTGATAGAGTTGTAGCTAAAATAGAACTTTTTTATCACTGTTTGTGTGAATGTTGTCTGCTAAACCACTATCGAATATTCTCAAAAACAGGGCCCAGAGTCATAGAGTAGCAGGTAGGAAAGCTTGCCTTCCACAAAGCCAAACTGGATTTGATACCTGGAACCAGATAGGTCCTCTGAACCCATCAAGAGTTAAATAAACTCAGAACCAGGAGTAAGCTCTAAAAACAGTCAGGTGTTACTCTGAAACAAAACAAAACAAAGAGTAAGTTACAGCTCCAAAACACCAAATAATTCAAACTTCTGATATCTTTATATATCTAAATCTATAACTATATCATCTCTATATATTGACTATATCTCTCTATATCTATATTCATGTCTAAAACACACTCAAAAACCATATATCTCATTTTTGTTAGAAAATGATCACACAACAACAAAAAACCCTGAAGATTTTTATAGGTGCTAGGCTAATATAAGATTTTTATTAAAGTTTTAAATAATTTTACTGGGTTTTATAAACACCAACAAGATATAAATTATTTTCATCTAACTATCGGTGTTTATATCTAACACAATTTATTGTATCAAGAAGATTCTAAGAAAAATATCTAATTATAAATAGTAAATTTTTAAACTAATAGTTCTTTTATTCTAAGAAAAATATCTCATTATAAATACATTTTAAATTAATAGTTCTCTGAAATACTCATTTTAAATTTAATTTCAAATTATAGGACTCTTTTTGAAATCTGTCTCTCTTACTGAAGCAAGGTCATTTTTTTGAAACTTAGAAAGATGTGAATAGAAATAAGGCCAGATGTGTTAAGCAAGAATATGGTCTTGAAGACCAAACAATTAGTTCTTTCTTTCAGTAGCAGACATCACACATATATATTAAGAATGCATAATATATTTCTTCGTATTCTCTGAAATTTTATTTAAAACATTCTCTGCTTTTTTGCTACCTTTTGTCTACATTTGCAACAGTATTTTTTAAAACATCACCCATATAAACAATTCAACATTCTCACAAACTAAAAATGGAATTTGTGTATGAGAATACCATGTGCTGAAATTTGCACTTACATGTTAAAGTATTATTCCATAACATTTAAACATCAAGGGGAAAAGCAGGAAAAATCACAACTCCCTCTCACAACTTTACTCAAGGGCTTTTTTTTCTCTATAATACTGCTAGTAAATATTGAGAGAATTGTCTTTCCTTTGTTTCAATAAATGATATGCAAAATATAAAAGTAATATACTGTATACTGTATCACAATTATCCAACTCTAAATGGATTCAAGTATCAGATATATGACCTAGTTAATATGTTACTTTGGAATGTTGGAAAGCAATGTTGCTTTGGAATCTCTCACATTCTTATAAAAATTTTTATATTATAATTTTTATTTTGATCAAAGTGGATCACAAATCATTCACAGTAAAATTTTAGGTATATAGTGACATTGAATCAGCGGCATTTCCACCACCAATGTTCTCCCTCTCCTCTGAAGGTCATTCTCCCCATGTCTTTGTCTCCAAGTTGAGTATTTTTCTTAATTATTGGAGACAATGTGTCAGGAATGGTGCTTAAGTGCAGCCTAACTACAAGTAAACTATAACTTGCCCTCTAATCATCAACTACACTATAGTTGTATAAATTAATTTTACTGGGTTCAGTATATGTTTTATTAGTGCAGTTTCCTTTATGTTGCATAGAATGCATATTGCTAGACTATTAAGTAAAATCGCTTATAGATGTAAAATTTTTATGACTTTTTAAATGTCAATGTATGACTTTTTAAATGTTAAAGTGGTAAATAGCTTCTAAGAGTTCATATGTATTAAATTTCATACTGTAGCCCTCAGCACTTAAAGGAAGAATTCATAAGCTGTTTGTCAAGCTAAGAATTTTTAAAACAGATTTCTTTTAATATATAATTGCATGCTAAAAATTAAGGTAATTAGAAGGCAATATGAATGCCACATTAATTGGACACTGTCATGGAATAATAGGATCCTATAGCTAGTGGATTATGGAAGAAAATATTATGAAAGATAAGAACTGTGAGTTTTAGCAATTATCATAAATTAAAAAATGACATTCTGGATTATAACAGATTATGGTAATCTGTGTTCCACATAAATTCTCATACTCACATTTTATTTAGCTAATCATTGTACAAAGAGGAAAACTCAAAGATCAATTTTTCACATTAATAATCATATGGCTATAATTGAAGGATGATAAGTAGATTTGATTCTGGACTATTTAAAATATGAATGCACTTATTTAAACTGTTGTCATATTTTAATAATTAATACCAGATATGAACAATTTTTTTTGTTTTGGGGCCATACCCGGTGATGCTCGGGGGTTACTCCTGGCTATGAGCTCAGAAATCACTCCTGGTTTGGGGAATCATATGGGACACTGGTGATCGAACCATGGTTTATCCTAGGCTAGCGCATGCCAGGCAGATACCTTATGACTTGAGCCACCATTTTCCAACTTGAAAATATGTTTATTTTTCATTGTGCAATGTAAGTAGGAAAATTGACATCTATTAAGAATTTTAATATATGTATTCAATAATAAATTGCTGGTCAAAATGAAAACAAAAACTAAAACTATTTTTGAGGTATTATGATATAGCTCAAAGGAATGGAGTGCCTGAATTGCATACATGTGATTCCATAATTTATTTATTTTAATTAAATCTAATTTTGATTTTATTGCATTGAAGCCATTGTAATATACAAAGTCATTCACAATTGAATTTCATATATATATATATAGTAAATCAAGGTCATTCCAACCACCAATGTCAACTTGCCTCCACCATTGTTCCCAGATTGCATCCTATATCATCACACTTTGCCCTTTAGCCTGCCAGTCAACTGGCTCATTTAGGTTAAATTGTTCATGTTTAGGTCCCTTGATTCTATTTTCATTGAATTTGGCTTGAATATTTAGTTCTTTCCTTATTTTTTCCCACCAATTCATTCAAGACCACTTGGTCCCTGACCTCCATCCTTTGTTTCTTCATAACTTTATAGAAAAATGCAAACAAGTGAGGTAAAACAAGGCAAAATCCATCTCCCAGGTTTCTATGAAAAAGGTGGGAGTCCTAATTAAAAGATACAAAATAAGAAGAAGAGAAAACCAAAAAAAGGGGTATGTGTGGTAGTTTTGTTTATTTTTTTTTATTTTTGCATAGGTGCAACGAGAGTTGAGAACAAATAAACTGAAAAACCTTTGGCTTTAAAGCAGAAAGACCGTACCCTTGAAGCATCCTGCAGTAACACCAAATACAGGCTCAGGGCATATTAAGTTGTCTAAGTCAAAGTCTTTTTTCATGGTCCCATTAAAAGTTCTTCTCAATCACACTTTGTGCAGTCAGGTTTCTGTGATTAGAGATCTTGGCTTTTGATGCATTCTATGTCAAAGACAGGGTGTTGTGGAGTGTCTTTTGGTTTTATCTCACCATTATTAGGTGGCAATATAGGAACCCTGCCAGAAAGAAAGTTGTTGCTGTCTCCAAGTTGTCAGGGTGTCTAATGAACCCACTCTGGAGCAAGGCAGTGCCAGGATAACATTAGGGCCTTCCCCAGTAGAAGTCCAATTCCTGGTGATGGTGAAGAACCATTCCAGTTCCATAGATTCAAGGTTTAGAGGTGAATGGCCATTTCTGATTGTTGAAGTCTAAATCAAGTCACTATGACAAATATTCAAGGTGAAATACCCTGTTACAATATAAAATTTATGAATTCTTTTTTCTTTTAGGTAAGAACTTCTTTCTATACATAATATTTTTTTCATTTTGATGTGCCTATGCAAAAAGAAACAATGTTATATATGAAACTCCTGGAGCTCATGGGGCTAAAATAACAAGTTAGACAATTCCTATAAAAGCCTGGTTCTAACATAAACTCAGAGCCCAGAGAAATTTATCTTTTAGAATTTCCTAATAAACATATCAAAAAAAGGGATGGGGAAAATTACCTTTACATAAGGAAGTAGACAATAAAAATTATAATTATTAAGTACATCTAAAATATGTCAAGGGAATATAATATCATCCTTTAAGTCTTTGAAATAATTTTTGGGGGGAATTAAAATCCTGAATCTTCAGACTACAACAAGGTCTTGTAGAGTCTGAAAAATGGTTCCTAGCAGTCTTGGATCAAGAAATGTTCACAGGTTGAGATTTCTCTAAATATGAATCTGGTAGTGAGCAACAGTTCACTGAGAAGGAAGGTGGGAGAAAAAGTTCTTCCAAAAAGCAAATTAGCAGCGGTGGTATCAGCAACTTCTTTCTGGGATGAGGCAAAGTGGCTGGGTAGCTGTCTTTCCACTTTGGGATCTGGTGGCAACTGCCTGAAGTAGAGGGGATATTTCTATTTCTGAGATGTTAAGAATTGAGGATTAAAAGGGTTACAGAGGGAGAAAGAACAGATCAGGGGTGAGAAAGTTAAGGAATAGAAAAGGTTTTGTAAAATATTAAGCAGGGAGGATTATATACAACCGTCGAAGGACTATATACAACATTATGTACAGACATACATTTTGTACATTAAGACGAACATTAGATAGACAGGTGGAAAGGGTCGAAGGTTTAAAATATATAAAGCCAGCAAATCAGATGGAAAAGTTTTACATTTTTTAGGCAAATCAACATTGATGAGAGTAAATTTTATTGAAGAAATGCTTTCTGGGTTAGAGTGTATATATATCATTTTTTGTTTATTTTGTTTTTGCTTTTGTTTTTGGGCCACACCTGGTGACACTCAAAGTTTACTCCTGGCTATGTGCTCAGAAATCGCTCCTAGCTTGGGGGACCATATGGAACCCGGGAGATCCAATAGCAGTCCTTCGCAGGTTAGCCACTTGCAAGGCAAATGCCCTGCCACTGCACCACCGTTCCAGCCCCATTAGTGTGCATATAGCATTCTTAAAAAACAATCATAATTTTTAAGTCTAGGACACTAAGCAATATGGTAAGAGCACTGTAAAAGGAGTCTATACCGTGTCTAGCAGGTCTTGATCATACAGGTTCCTTTCCTGAATGTAAACTAAAATCATGAGCATTTATATATAATAGTAAACTATCTTGAATAGAAATTAAATTGTAATAACATGCTCAATGAAATATCACTGTAGCAGGAGTCTAAGGCGTGCAGTTGCATATTCCAATGTTATCTGTGGACATAACATTAAATCATATTTGCAGGCATAATCAAATAAAATGAACAGATTAGAATATTTATCAGGACATCTTAATGAGCACTGTTTTGTGTCTAATATAATATAACACTACAATGTGAAACTAGGGCGACCAATCTATATCTCAAATAACCCCGGTGAAAAAAAAAGATCAAGGAGATATTATAAACATTAAAATTAAGACACAAAAAATTCTTAGAGTGAGCACTGGAGTAGGGCTCCATAGCTTCCAAATGTATTCTGCACCTGTTTCTGTGGATAAACACATTAGAACATTACTATAGACATCTATATAGAGCAGAGTATTGAATATCTGATTAATCTAAACAGCTGTATCTAATGCTGAAGGTCTTTTTAAAGTATAGAAGAGAATTAAACTTTTGTTTCTCCTCTTCGACTCAGTTCCATTTCTTTTTCTGGGTATCCTCTAGGGCTAATGGTGTTCAAAGCAACTATCACTTAGACCAGTGGTCGGCAACCTGCGGCTCGCGAGCCACATGTGGCTCTTTACACTTTTAATTTGGCTCTTCTGGGGCCGGCATGGTAGCGCTAAAGGTAAGATGCCTGCTTTGCCTGCACTAGTCTAGGACAGACCTAGGTTCGATCCCCCAGCGTCCCATATGGTCCCCCAACCTAGGCGCAAATTCTAAGCTCATAGCGTAACCCCTGAGCATCACTGGGTGTGGCCCAAAAACCAAAAAAAACAAAACAAAAATGGCTCTTCTTTGTGCCGGGCGGCTGCTCCAGGAGTCAGGACTCTGCTCCTAGCCTCTGTCAATGCGCACCCTGTGTGCAGCCCCAGCAACTGGCTCCAAGAGTATAAGATGATACCCAGTATCAACCCTAAACAAAGGTGTTCTTTCAATGTCATCCTTTCTTAAACCTCTTCCTTAGATATGTAAAAGTCCACTGAATGTGTACTTTTGTTTCTCTCTCTCTCTCTCTTGACCTGAAGCTTTCTGGTATTAGGAATTGGTTTTAAGAAAGAAAGAGGTGTTCTAGCTTTTTGGGCTTGAGGCAGAGAGTACAGGGTAAAAGGCTATAGACTCCATGATCATCCTTTCCTGGCTTTATTTTTTCTTTCCTGCTACCCTGATTCTTCAGATCAGGTTGGGTGGGGTTTAGAAATGCAGTGCCTGTAGTGATCGTAAAACGTATATTTTATTTTGCACAAGAGTGGGCATCTTCCATGAAGGGATTCTCAACCCAGGGTTTTCTTTTCCGTGGATTCTCATGTTCAGAGTATTCATGTTTAAAGTTGTGAGTTAATGCCCTTAAATGCTGTTTTTCATATTGATTATGAATTTCTGCATAATATAAGTGCCAATCAGAAAGTTTGTGCAAGAGTGGAAACATTTCAACATGTCCTCCTCAAACACAGCTATCTCAGAATCAGATTCTTTTTTGAAAACGTCCATCTTATATCTCACTGTAGAAACTACTTGTGAAACTCCCCTGCAGAGAAATATTAAATCCATAGAGAAAATGAACAATGTCTGCAAATACACAGCTTAACTACCCATTCCTTGTCCAACTGGGGCTATATAAAGTCAGAGTTCTGCTCTCATAGGAACTGCACTACTTCTTCCCTTTTGCCAACAAGGTGAGAGAGCACCCTTCCCCTGAACAGCCACTTCACTTCTTCATGGAGAAGATGCTGGTAGTGGGCATCCATACTCTCACCCAGGGTGGTAAATAGCCTGATTTTTTTTGTTTTGTTTTGTTTTTTTGGGCCACACCCGGTGACGCTCATGGGTTACTCCTGGCTATTCGCTCAGAAGTTGCTCCTGCCAGGCACGGGGGACCATATGGGGAACCGGGAGATCTAACCGTGGTCCGTCCTAGGTTAGCGCAGGCACCTTATCTCCAGCGCCACCGCCCGGTCCCAATAGCCTGAATTTGATCACAATTGTGAATTTCACAAATTATCTTTACTGTGTCATCTGTCACAGAGTTTAGTTCAACAGGGAGTTTTGTTTTTTTAATCCAGTCTCTCATACAATGAGTGGATACAATGTGCGGGTGTGCAATTTCTTTTTCCTGTGACTACACACAAACTCTGAGCCATGCACAGTGCATCATCTGTACATACATCAACAGATCGGATTATTATTCTGAGTGAATCAGAAGGAGAGATGTAGACACAGAATAATCATTTGTGGCAAATAAGAATAATAAATGGCAATATGGTAATAATATCTAGAGAAAATAGGGATGAGGGACAGGAGAAGTAGTCCATGATAGGAGAAGGGTGTTTACTATCCAGAATTAACAATCAGTGGATTCAAAAACTATATTTCATGGTGGATGCTACTTCAGGCTTAAATCAGCTTAATCATAAACTACAGGGGAAAGGAAACACAATTTTTCAATGTTAGAAGAAGTTATTTCATTTGAAAACAAATTATCTGTTTTTGCTCAAGATTTTGACAGAGAAAATTTGATTTGCAACATCACCAAGAAAATAATTCTGATATTCACATTACCTATTTTAAAATAGCACATT
>PVKC010003853.1:0-37440 GCA_004027635.1 Crocidura indochinensis
TCCTAGATTGGCTGCATGCAAGGCAAATGCCCTACAACTGTGCTATCACTCTGGCCCCTTGAGATCATTCTTAAGTGCCCATCTTATACTGTTTTAGAAGGTTTTTATTTCCAATGTCTTCTAGGTAAGCACATTTCCGTATCTTCACACTAATGTTATTTAGTCAATAGTGTGCTCAGAATTAAGATACCTTTATAATATACCCTTTCTAGTTTCATAGAAGAATCGGTAGTGATCTTCATTTTAATCTAATAGAGGTTGATTGTTTTCTGATATTAAATGCTTTTACTGTTTCTGCCTCTTTTTATTCTCTATTGTATTAATGATAATCTCTCACACCTTTAAGCATGTTCTCTTAAAACAGAACTCTTATATTAATCCTGAGATTTCTCAACTCAAACACATCCTTTCAGTGTCTTTTCTTCAGACTTGCAAAAGTCATAGTAGATGATTATGAAGAGTCCTAAAATTTAATGCTTTTAATGCTATTCAGTTCCGTTTTTCACATGTTAAATCCTAGCCTCACTTCTTGAGCTCAAAAGTAAAGCAGGCACAACCTCTGCTTTTACAAAGCTCATCTTTTAGAAGAGGAATTAAATAATTTGAAAATTCTCAGTCTGAAATTGTTAATCTTATGAATAACATAAATGTCTGAAGTTTCAATTAGCTGGTCACTTGATTGTAAAAGTTTGTAAAGATTGAAATAAAAGTAAAAGGATTGAGGTAATTGCTCTGCATAGAATTGCCCCTACTTTCATCACCAAAACTATATTTGGCTCCTGGAGTATTGCTGGGAGGGATTCCTTAGGTCTAATCCAGTAATAAACACTGAGCAGAATCAGTGTAGCCAAAACACTTCGAAAAAAAAAAGACAATTATAAATGTTAAACTATCCCAATAAAGAGGTGTGAAGGAGGTTAAAAAAAAAACTCTATTCTAAAACTACAAATAATCTTTATGAATTTCAGACTAACATGCTACTTTTCTAATTATGTGTAAGAATAATATTATCTGATCAAAATATTTTAAACTCTTAAGTGTATTTTTTATTATTTGTAGGAAATTTAAATAACTGTTATATATTTAATGGAATGACCTAATGAAGAATATGTAGAAAGAATATGTCTTTATCCCTGCCAGTATCTACTGGGGCACTTTACATGTTATTGTTGGTCTAAAAGCAACCGAATTTATGAACCCAGAATATTTACCTTTATAAGATTTTAGAAAAAATTATATTAGTGTTTATATATAAAGCAAATGTCTTTTATAAAATGAAGATAACATCATAAAATACAAATATAAAATAAAATTTTCAATCACTTTAAGTATCTATATGGGTTCTAAGTTTCATCATATATTTATCATATTTCATCATAAAAGTTGAGTTAATTTAGAACGATAGAAATCTGTCTCTTCAGATAGTATCAATTTTTATAATAGTTGCCCTGTTGGTAGCTTCTATTCGTTAAATTTTTTGCATGTGTTTTGATCATTATGCAAACAAAAATTTACAGGCAGATTATTTCAGTAGGTTAAAGGAACATTATTATAATGTTCCATGTAGAAAATTAAAATATTCAAAGCACAGAAATCATTTTAGGCTTAATTAATATCTAATCAGTTATTGAATGTCTGCTCTAGAGACTAGATTTTGCAAATTTTTAACAAAAGTAGCTTAAATTTTATGACCAAATTTAATTCTCAAGAGTGAAAGATGAATTGAAGAATCAGTAAGAACAAATAACAAACTGCAGAGCCTGTATTTAAAGTGATGAAGTGATTCTATTTCAATATAAGTAGTATGAACACATTTAAGAAGTAGCTGACTTTGGTAAATACATGACAAATTATCTTCAACTTAAATCAAGCAGAACAAAATTAAACAATACACTCATCAGACTAAGACATGCACCTTTGATAATTACAATCTGGTTATTCTGAAAATAAAAATCAAGAATTTTATATTGTTTTCTATTCCTAAATAGCTTTCCTTAGTTGGACATCATTTAAATTTTTGTTGATTCAATCACCTAACAATCAATCATAATTGTTAAAATGCTCTGTATATGTCAGGGATGTGATCTGTAAGAAGTCAGCAGAAGGCTATTCCAAGTTCAAACTTACATTTTAGTGGAAGAGAGAGCAATTACAGTATAAACCAGCTTTTGGAAAAGATTGTTTCAGATGGTCATAATTTCCATAAAAGCAATGAACAAGGAGATGTGACAGAGTGAATAAAAATGGACTGCTTCATCCCAGACAATCAGAATCTACAAAGGCAAGTACTCCAAATTACCTGGGGATATTCATATAATGCAGATTCTGATTCAGAAGTTTGATGAAGGGATTGAAAATATACATTTCTAATGAGATTCCAAGTAATACCAATTATCAAGTCCGCAGACTGTAGTTTAAAGAGTAACATAATTAAATAAAAAATGAAAGTAAAGAATTAACACTGGAGTTCATAGTTTCCATGGCAATCGTGTAAAAGGGACTTGGGAAAAGAAGATAAAGCTCAGCTTCATGTCTCTTCTGTTTCACAGTGTTTAGGATATGCTACGAAATATGATTTGTGTAACTCAACTGTCCTAGGATTCATTTCTGTCCTATATCTTCACAGCATTAAGGTAATGCACAGTTTACTAATTCATAGTTAGACTCTTTTACATTCATTGTAGAATTCTTGGAAAAATCAGTGTGGCATATAAGAAATATTCAATAAATAAAAGATCATCTAGATCAGCAAATACAGCCTCACTCCTGGCTATTTTTCTTCCGGGTCATTTTATTGTAAGGATATAAACATTAAAAACAAACCAGAGGGGGTTGGGCGGTTGCGCTGGAGGTATGGTACCTGCCTTGCTGCGCTAGCCTAGGACGGACTGCGATTCGATCCCCTGGTTTCCAATATGGTCCCCCAAGCCAGGAGTGACTTCTGAGCGCATAGCCAGGAGTAACCCCTGAGCGACACAGGGTGTGGCCCAAAAACCAAAAAAAAAAAAAAAACCCACCCCCCCCCAAAAAAAACAAACAGAAAATGAGCTGAAAAAATAGTACAACAGGTAGGAAAATTGTTTTGCATGTGACCTATCCAGATTTAATCCTCAGTATCCTATTTGAAGCCCATTGCCTGTTAGAAGTGATTACTGAGTGCAGAGGTTAGTACTTCTGAGTACTACTGGGGATGCCCCAAACAAACACAAACAAAATAAAGGAAAAAAAAGAAAAACTAATTTTTCCAAATTTCCTTGGAGACAGAAATGGTTATGTCATAGTTATAGTCAACAAAATTATGATGTTAATATCTCAAAGGAAGAAGAATACAATATAAGAATCACATATCAAGGAAAAACATAAGAAAACCCTCTCATCCTTATCCTGTCTCTTCTTCATATAAATACACAAACAATAAAAGTTCTAAAGATGCAACAGGCATCATCCAGCTTTGAGGTGACAAGTTAGCAGCACTTCAGAGAGCATCTGCAGGACAGTAGAGCAGAAAGGCAGCAGCCTGAGAGTTCACTAAGATTCAATTGGACAATCACAAACTGCTTTTTTTCAAACTCTTTTAAAATATTAAAAATCTAACACTCAGTTTAAACTTACGTTAGGTTTTCAGGATTTTTGTAAAACAAATTTATATCTAGTTGCTTAGTTAAGATATTAATTGCTATATATTATAAAGCCCATTCAATAATAGGAAAGAGCAGACTGAAACTTTGATTAGCACATTTAATAATTTCAACTTGGAACTGCCTGTCAAAAGTTATTCCACAAACAGACACCATTGCATTTGATTCTTGATTGGTATTGGCACTGAATATAAGCTGAAAGTTTTATGTGAACCTTAAATTCTCAAGATATATTATAAGTGTCCACTTTTTAATACATTTTGATTGAAATTCTTTGTGAGAAAACTGATGATATTAATATATTATGCTATATAATACACATATACATTATATAATATATACTAATATTATATTATAATACGACTATATTTCCTCTGCTCTAAAAGACAAAGGCACATGCTATATTTAACTAGCAGTAAAGAAAAAATCAAATTAACACAATGAGTGAGCAACTGTGAAAATGGGCTTGGAAAATTGAGACACAGAACTGAACATAGAGGAACAGAACTGTTAAAAGAAACTAAACTGGCTGGCAGCTGTAACCCCCCCCCCCCCCCACAGACCCACAGGTCTGCTGGTCAGCCAGTTCCATAAACTCAATTTATTTTCAAACAAGACATAAACCAAAAGTCACAAAAAATCATGTGTTCTCTGGCCTCTTTGCTGAAAACCGAATCACTCTTAAGTGGAGGGGCAGGTCAAGTCCCTTCTCTGCCAAAACCTCAGGGTTGCACCCACTACCCATAATCACCAACCCACTAATGGCTCAATTTCAACACTTCGCTATTAATCTCTGAAAAAAAACTCCAAACAAGCCAAAACTCCAGGTATACTGGTATTTGTTTTTTTTTTGGCGTTTTGTTTTTGTTTTTGTTTGTGTTTGTGGATCACACTGGTGGCCTCAGGCATTACTTCTGACAAGCTTGGCAGACCCACTGTGTTACCCACTTTGTTATCCAATGTTCTATTGCTCCGACCTCCAACGCAGTATTTGGGCTGAGATCTTGAGGACTTCAATGGTGTGAGTTTAGGCATCCTCGCCCACCTTTTGTATTTCCAGAAACCCTGGAAGCCATAACCAGGCCCCACAGCTACTGAGATATCAGCCACAGAACTTGGAATTCTGGACTCTGCAGCTGCACATGCAGCCAAGAGACACTTCCAAAATTTTCAATTCTGACACCCCAGTAAAAACACACCAAATTAGATGTCAAAGTAGCACACAAGTCACCTAGGATTAACAACAACAACAACAACAACAACAACAACAACAAAAATTAACAGAATAATCAAATAGCAAAAAACAGCTTAGTAAACCTTTAAACAGTGATGTTATAATTTCTACAAATTTTCTTTTGCTGAAGTTTTTTTTTCGATAATTCCATTACCACATGGTTGTAAACAAAAAATATAAAGTAAATTATTTCTAGCCTGACAAAGGAGCTAGATTTGGAAGTGGATGGGAATTTGGGTTTAATGATGGAGGAACTTTGCACTGGTGATGTTGGATTAATGTTGGGACATGAAATGTCAGAAACAAATGTATTATGAGCAACAATGTAAACCATGATGTTTAAATAAAGTAATTAAAAAAAGGAAAAGACACTAAACTTTGTCATACAGGTCAAGGTTATTGAATAAAATTAACAAAAGAGCAAATATTTATTTGGTATTTACCATATGCAAAGCACTGTAAAAAAATTCAGGTTTGGTCTTGAAATCTGTGTTCTCCCTTGAATATAGATCTCTCTTGCTGTCTCATTGCTTGCTTGTTTGGTTTATTTTCTATCTGGGGAAAATCATATTCCCTCTTGAACATGTACTTTTTTCTTTTTCACATTTTTAAGTAAGCTTAATTCAGTGAATTCTATCTTGCTTCACTAACAACAAAAAAGAAATTCAAAGACACTAAAAGTAGTATGCCAAATTTCAGGTCCTTACAGGTTTGTGACAGATAAGAAAAGGGAGTTTTACATGAGTACCAGAGGAGTGTAGCCAGCAGTGGAGCTCAGAATAGTCTCATGGAAAGATACTATAACCTAGGATAGCTCAGGTAAGATGGCCCCAACATATAGGTGGGTATATTATGATAAATAGGCAAGATAAAGATGGTACGATGGTGGATAATTGGAAGACTGAAAGTAGAAAATGTGTACCTTGGTTCAAACACTTCTAGAGGTGATTATCAGTTACTAAATGTTATTATAAGCTCTTTCTTAAATATTTTGAACTTAAAGCCTACTAATAATTAGTTAAAAGCAAAAAAAGCTTAAGGTTTAAAAAAAGGTGCCTTTTGGTGCTTTGTCTTTGTGCACAGAGACACAAATGTATTGTTATATTCTTTTTTTCATCTGACCATTACTCAAATTGAATTGGGGCATACCCCAATGACAATTTCAGTTTAATTTCCACTTTAAAACTCTTAAATCCAAATTTGGTTACATTCTGGGATACCTGGTTAAGGTTCCAAGATATAAATTTTGTGGGAGAAGGCAGGGGGCAATTCAATTTATCACAGCCCCAAATCTGAAACTTGGAAGTCACCAAGTTTTTCTGGACGCCAAGGTTTAAATTATATCTGTACTCCAAATAAAAGACAAAATACAAATTGTAACATTTTTTTTCTTACTGGTTTTGGGCTACTTCTGGTAATGACATGCTTTTGGGGCTACTGTCAATGGCCAAGAGCTTCATTCCTGTGTATCAGGAGATATTTCAACAGTGATAATGAGAACAGGCAGTTTGGGGGTTTAAATCTGGACCACCTAC
The DNA here is from genome assembly GCA_004027635.1 of Crocidura indochinensis. Classification (NCBI taxonomy): domain Eukaryota; kingdom Metazoa; phylum Chordata; class Mammalia; order Eulipotyphla; family Soricidae; genus Crocidura; species Crocidura indochinensis. The sequence goes on from PVKC010003853.1 coordinate 6,408, forward strand.
ATACAAATCATGTGCTCTGAACCTTTGAGTCATTTCTCTGGCCCCCAAATCTTTTGTTTGGTTGGTTTGGGAACCATACCTAGTGGTTTTCAGGAATCACTCTTGGTGAACCTAGGATGTTTGGGTCGAAGGAACCTGAGTCTGCTGAGTGCAAGGTAAACTCCCTACCCGTGTTCTATTGCTCCAGCCCTGTCCCCTAATTTTTTACCTTTAAGTCTGACTTGCCTGTCTGCCAATCAAGAGTTGAATTTAAACTAGTATAATCTACTTCTGAAAAAGGTCAAATATTTGTTATTTGATCACCTGAAATTAATATTCCCTTCTTTTAGTTAATTAAATCTAGCTGCTCTGGCTTCAACTTTAAACAAGTTTTTTCCTTTTCTATTATTGTTGCCATCTTACACTTGAAATGTTGGCTCTGGATCCTTTATAAGATCATGAGTTCTGGAGAGAAAAAAAAAGAATCTTAATAAAAAGACTGTCAACTGAAGTTTAATTGTGTGAATGTAAATCCTAGTTCTATTTATTTTACTATGTTGACTTTTTCAAGTTATTAAGCTTCTTTGGCAAATGGAAATAGGAATAATAACTAGAATAAAGTTAAAATAAAAGTAGATGAAGTAATCTATGAGACTAACAACTGATGCTTTATAAAACATTTATAATATAGCAATGATCATAAAACTCTTTACGGAGCATATTTTTATGTTCCATAATTTGCATGAATTATTTTTCAGAAGTCCAAGGCAAATATAAACATATAGGATTATCGCATTTTATAGATGAAAAAAATAAGTCTCTAAAAGGTTAAATTGACTTGCCTAACTCCTAATAGCTAAAATACGATGGAACCAGGATTAGAACTGAAACTTAGATGCCAAAAGCACAGTCTCCATTTGATGTGTTCAGGAGATTATTATTATCATTATTATTATTATTATTATTATTATTATTATTATTATTATTATTTTGGCACACCCAACAAGGCTAGGAGGCTACTTTCTGCTCTGTGTTTAGTAGTAACTCCTGGAATTGCTCAATGAACCATGTGATGCCAGATATTGAACCTCGGACACCTGCAAAGCATGCATTCAATCTATATGTCTCTGGCCTTCGTTTTGACATCTTCAAATGCTAACACATTTTGAAGAATGAGACTGATAAATATATTTTTCTTTTTTTCTCATTGAATAGTATTATACTTGTTCTACAATTCATGTAACTTTAATTAAAACATTATTTTGCCTTGGTGCATATAACAAATGCCACGATATTTAGTTATGCAAATATACAGGAAAGCTGGTCTGCATTTTCAAACATTTCAAGTGAGCCTAGGTGGAAGTGTCAGAAGCAAATCATAGTAGATCTCCATTTCAGCTGCAATTTTAAAAGACATGATATGTATAAAAACACATTTTTAAAAAGCGCTGAATAAAAATGTGACCAATCTTAAAAAGATATAATCTTGAAATATTATATTAATTCTAATAAAGAACTTACTACACAGAAAATGTCTAAAATGACAATTACTTTTCCTACTGGTTATGAAACTAGATAATGAATTCATACAAAAGAAATCGTATTAGCATTATTTTAGTGTTAGTTTTGTCAGTAAATGAAATGCAGGGAATTTCATTTATAATAAATAAAATAAATATATAACATGATATATATTTATTATTATAATGAATAAAATGTATATACATATATAATAAATAAAAATATAATATATATTTATTATATGTAATAAGTGAAATGTTTTAGAATATTTAGGTTAAAATAAATACCTATATCCTATAAAATACATATATATTTGTTTTCAAATTCCTCTATAAAATACTAAAATGAATTAATTTCATATAAAAATAAAATATTCTAAGCTGTGTGCATTTTTTTTCTATTTTTTTTTTGTGTGTGGTTTTTGGGTCACACCCGGCAGTGCTCAGGGGTTACTCCTGGCTCCATGCTCAGAAATTGCTCCTGGCAGGCACGGGGGACCATATGGGGCACCGGGATTCGAACCGATGACATTTTGCATGAAAGGCAAACGCCTTACCTCCATGCTATCTCCCGGGCCCCATGCCGTGTGCATTTTTATGAAATATATATTGTTATTCATATAATTTAACTTGATTAATTACTATCAATTTTTTTCTCTCTTTTTTTTGGGGGGGCACACCCGTGATGCTCAGGGGTTACTCCTGGCTATTGCTCAGAAATTGCTCCTGGCAGGCACGGGGTACCATATGGGGAACCGGGGGATCGAACTGCAGTCCTTCCTAGGTTAGCGCAGGCAAGGCAGGCACCTTACCTCCAGCGCCACCACCCAGCCCCCTATCAATTATTTTTAATTAAAAAACAATGTGGTAGGAGTCTTCTATTCTGATAAATTGTCATCCTCGTTCTATTTAAACATTAACATGGTTCCTGTCAAGTGAGTCTTTATTACAAAGATAAAAATGTAAATTTATGTGAGCCTCTGTGATTTTGGAATAGTCACCAAATACTGACTGCTAACGGTTATGAATATTTATCAGCTGCTGTTATTAAAAAGTCCATTTTTTCCTAGAGTTTTTGAGTAAACAATTTCAAAATGTTACTCCATCTGCCAGTGTTTTCTGAAAACAGTACAAACCTTCTTTTTTATCTTCTGGAGTAATTTTCACTTTTGTATCTGTGATGTCTTTGAATGAAGCCAGGAAAAGGACCACATCTCCTTTCTCATTCTTTATAGGAACAATATCCAGTAGGCACCAAAATGGAGATCCTGCAGAAAGAATAAAAACATAAGTCAATTTATATTTACCTCATTTTTCTCTTCAATAAAAATTTCAATTACTAATAGTACAGTCATTAAAATCCTTAATATTTCCTTACTCCCTTATCTCCAATCTTCTTTTGTTCTTTTATTTTGTTTGGGGGAACACACCAGACAGGTCTGGGTGACAATAAGTGGTACTGGTGATCCAACCTAAGTCAGCCACATTCGAGGCAAATGTCCTACCCCTTGTACTACTGCTCTGTCCCTTTTCCCAATCTCTAAAAATAAAATTTCAGATTCAATATATATCTAGCTCATAGGCATAAATATTTATTTCCAAATGATATATCATCATTATACATAAGCTTTATTTTAAACATTTCTATATGCTGAGTTACTTTTCCTTATGACACCAAAATAATACTTATTTCTTTGAAAATATTGACAATAATGCATTCCATTTAATAGGACACTGCCCTTTTCTACCTCCAGCACAGACTGGTTCTGATATAAAGTCTTGCATAATTTTCCTAGGTGTGTTTATGCCACTAATTTTAAAAATCAACAACTTTTTTTATCAAAAGAACTAAAAAAGAAAATATTAAGTTTAGGGCAGGATAAACAGCAACTTAAATTCTAATTGATTGTATGCTGCTTACCGATTTAAACACATGTTATAAACTAGCAACATTACAATACATTTTAAAAATACAACATTATATAGAAAACAAGTATTGAACAACGATTCACAACTGGTTGAATAAATATCACAAGGATAACATTGAACAAAAGTAGTCACAAATGAGCAGAATGCAGGACAAAGTAAGTTACATTAAATACAAGCAACCGGACAGAGTAATCAGGTTAGTGGTTATCTCTGGGGAAAATATAGATTAGATGTTCTGTGACATTTATCAAGTTTTGTTTCATGATCTTCATGTTGCCTATGTAGGCATATTTGGTTTTGAAATCTCATGCAATTCTAAATGCATGCTATGTATCTTATTTGAAGAACATAGCTTAAAATCACAGTCAAAATTAAGTCTATTTTTTAAAAAAACAACAACAACAACAAAAACTAGACTCATAGGAAATAGTACTAATAGATAAGAGCAAACCTGTCTTATATTTTGACAAGACCAAATGTGTTCCTGGTGGTATGTCATAGATTGTCTTATATTTTGAAATGGGTTATTACATATTGAAAAATTCCACATTGAAAATGGGATTTTTGTTGGTGTTGGTTTTGCTTTGTTTGGCAGTAATACACCAGCAGTGTTTAAGGCTTAGTCCTAGCTCTAAATTCAAAGATTAGTACTGGCAAGCTCCAGGGACCATATATGTTACTGAGAAGCAAACCTGGTTGGCCAATGGAGGAAAATATCCTATATGCTGTACATTCACTCTGGCAGAATAAAATTAAATATTTTAACAATATAATAATTCCCATACTATATTTCCCACCAAAAAAGCATTCCTACACAAAAATATTTGAAACTAATGGAAAAATACTATGTTAAAAAGAAGGAAAATGTCTGTCACAGAGGCAGGCTGCGGAGAAGGAAGAAGGAAAATTGGGGACATTGGTGGCAGGAAATGTGAAGGGGTGGGTATTGTACATTGTATGACTTGAAACTAAATCATGAACAACTTTGTAACTATCTCATGGTGAGTCAATAAAAATGTATTAAAGATAACTATTAATCTACTCACAATTTTCCTGTAGAGGGTAATAAAACTTTAATTAAGTCAATTTCCTAGTTATTTGGAAGTTGATTTCAAGGTATCTGAAATATCCTTAGTGATTGATTTATGTTGTATATGCATAAATGCAGATCTATATTAGACCTCACACTTTTGACAGATCTAATGTATCCACCCAAATTTTAAGTATCACTTTTCTTCAGTGGCTTTCAGATAAAGCAGTTTATTTTTTAAATTTATAGCCACCTGACAAAAATTGTATTTTATTATAGCTCCTATTTTTTTTTTTTTTTGGTTTTTGGTTTTTGGGTCACACCCAGCAGTGCTCAGGGGTTACTCCTGATTCCATGCTCAGAAATTGCTCCTGGCAGGCACGGGGGACCATATGGGGCACCGGGATTTGAACCGATGACCTTTTGCATGAAAGGTAAATGCCTTACCTCCATGCTATCTCCCGGGCCCCAGCTCCTATTCTTTATCTCCCGGGCCCCAGCTCCTATTCTTTTTAAAATTTGGTTTTAATTCACTTTATGCTGATGTACTTGCACTATGTCAAGTTATACAAAGTATATTCATAGTAAATTCAAGTCATTTTTTACCCTATGATTTTGTGCTTCAGAGTTGCAGTTTACTTTTATTCATCTACCTACATATCTACACAACAACAATCATACTTCAATACCCTGTCACCATCTCTCAGGAGACATGGGATCTAGGTTCCAATATTAGTAAGCCATGCGACCAAGGTGACGTCAATCATTCTTGGAACTTGATTCCATTGATCTTAATATTCTCACATCTTTCAGTACAGTGGAATATAAAGTAACCCCAAAACACAAGACAATAAATCAATTCTCTTATTCATGACTAATGGAGAAATCAGGAAAAAAGTTATATCCCTGGCCAAATATTGCTACCTGCATCACCACAGGATAACTTCAAAATGTTGCTATGGTCATCATATCAAATTGGGAGTCTCTTTCACTAATACTATAGCTACTGTAAAAATAAAATGAGCTATCAGATAGGACATACCATCAATCAGATCTCAGAGAAAGTAGTAGTGATGTTATGGACAATGGTATGAGTCTGATATTTTGGGTTTATATTTTAAATCCTTTGTTGGTAAATTATCTTGAAGAAATATGACTCAAATTAGAACAGAGGCTATTCATTTTCCTGAAATTATTTTATATATTCAATTAAATAAGCACTGTTATTGTTATCACAGAGCCTTTGTACAGGAGGACCAATATATTTTAGAAAGAGGCAAAAGTACAAAATGAGGCGAAAGCCAAGGAAAGAGCTGCCAATATGACAATAATCTCTATCCAGTGTTGAGCACAGCTGTCATTTCACAACATGTCTGGTAGAGCTGAAAGATCACACTGAGATTTGGTTTTCAAGTTTCAATAAAATATGACTTGACATTTTATAAATTCAACAAAGCATCTCTGTATGTACCTTTAACTTCAGATTTTGTAATAATTTATATTCAACTAGCTGATATCTATATCCCCATTGCCTTTATAATGGTATAAAGAAAATACATGCTTCCTTGCTCCTTCCCTCCCTCCCACTTATTTTCCTTTCTTCCTTCTTTTCTTCCCTCCCTCTTCCTCCTTATTTCCTTTCCTCTTACCTTCCTTCATTCCTTATCTCCCTCCCTCACTCTTCTTTCTTCCATCCCTCTAAAGTGCCTACTTCCTCTCCTACTTACCTCCTTCACTCTTTTCTTTCTTCCTTCACTCTAAAATGCCTCCCTCCCTCCCTTCCTTCCTTCTTTCCTTCCTCCCTCCCTTCCTCCTGCTTTTCCTTCCTTCTTCCCTCCCTCCCTTCCTCTCTCCCTTCCTCTCTCCCTCCCTCCCTCTCCCTTCCTTCCTTCTAACCTTCCTTCCATCCTTCCTTCCCTCCCTCCCATTTTCCTCCCCCCTTCCTTCCTCACTCCCTCCCTTACTTCGTACATTTGGATTTGTTCACTTCATTGACTTACAAATGTGGCACTGAGTATCTCCACAGTTAAAAAGCAAAGAATATCTTGCTTCTCCCAGAAATGAAGGAAAGATGCTAAGAAAACCTAATAATGAGATATAAAATAAACTTTGCATTTAAATTGTTCACTATACTTCTTTTTCCTGCTTTCTGAAATCTTTCTATCAGACCCTCTGCCTGGTTTCCTGACAAAACTTTCAATCTTATATGACCATGATAATTCAAGGTAATTCAACATTATTCAAATAGATCCTCCAGGATCAATTTCTTTCTTTCTTTTTTATTTTTTTTTACCATGTGCACAATGATCATCTCACCACTTGTTTCAGTCAACAACAATTTATACTTGGCACAAGAAATCTCTTTTAGGGTAAAGGAAAGGGCAACAAATACTTTAACCTCAAATAAAAGAATGAAAGATTCTTAAAAGCAGGATAAGAGGGTAAAAAGACATCAATTTTAACTCTTTCTGTATATAGCAATAGTAATTACAATGTGGGTTGGTAGTGCTGAAACAGATGAGACTGCGAGGGTTTAAGTTAATAACACCTTTAATTTCCACAGATAAATACAATTCATTGAAAGAAACATGGTTTATATACTTTATATGGTAAAATGTATTTTAGGAATCGCATAAATAATTACAGAGCTAAAGTCTGGTGGAATGTCCCATATCACCATTTTTGTGCATTCTTCTTCTTCCTTTAGGAGAAAAAGGTAAAAAGAAGAATTTGATTTTATGATAATACAATTATAAAAATATTTGTATGATTTTCATTTATTCCCCAAAGATCATATTTAAAAGAACAGCCCGTAAATCTTCCACTATGAATTCGTGGTTTAATAAACTAATCCTAGAAACTACAGACAGAGTTGAGTTGTTGGCAGAAACTATAGTGTATAATAGTGAGAAAGATGAAAGGAGAGTAATAGAAAAGAGTATAATGGTCTTTTGTTAGGTAGAATGCACTAGAATTTTGAATGGTGGGTACAAATGATTTTATACACATATAGAAGTGTGAAACCAAATCCCTAAAATTCAATGTTGGGGAAAATACACAAAATGACAAAACTGAGTTGTGATCTCCTTGCCATTTAACAACTTTCTTACTTTCTCCTTTATGATGAGTTTTCTCAATGAAATAACAATCCAAAACAGGATATGAACTCTTTTTATGTTCTCACGTATCTCATATTACCTATTACTCAACTATGACTTTGAGTAGATTTTTCACTGCATAAGCATGGATCTAACACTTGAGTTTGAGTGTTGGCATCCTGTGGCCTGAATAATTCCTGATGCATCCTGTATTTCATAATAAATAGGAGTCTAGTTTCCTATAATCTTTGTTTCATAGCTATTTAATTATGCGATCATGGTTGTGATTATATGCAGAAATTAGTTCAAGGAATATGTGGCAGAGGGCTACAGGGTAGGATAGATGAATAGACAAAGTTACTGATAATGATAGTTGTATAATGGGACATTTAAGTCCATAGCAGAAAGAATAAGATAGCAATGGGGAGCCAGTGAGTTCATCATAGAACACTTAGATCCTTAAATTATCTCATTTGTTATTGCCTTGCTATAGCCTTAATCATCTCTCACCTACTCTTCAAAAGTGTTCTTCCTGCCTCTCCTCTTTTTACAAACCTTCAATACTGAGCAAAAATATAGAGTCCTGGCTAAAAAGACCCAATAGCATTTTGCATTTTCTGAAAACATGAAGATAGTGTTTCCTCAACAATATAGAAGGTCTGTTTGCAAGGCTCTAGAAAGAAAGGCAGTAGTGGATGGAGAATGTAAGCTCAAGCATTCTTCAGCCAGGGGTATTATGCCTCTCCAGGATATTCCAAGGCATGAGAATAAGGGGCTCACAGAAAAGAAACCATGTCAGAAGGAGATCATGGTAGAAAAATCATTGAGAAACACCAAGCTAAAGTAAGCCTTAGTTAGATATCAAAGGGAGACCTCTCTACTGGAGTTCCCAGAGCTGTTTCGAATGAAAGAAAAGTTTTTATAGCTGCAGCTTTTAGAGTTTCTGCTCTTTATTCTATAAGGAAACATCCTTCTACAGTGCAGTCCCATAGAAGTTATAAGCCTTTGGTCAGTATATATGGATTTTACTTTTTATTGACATCCCTCAAACAAATGTTCTAAAAATTCCAGTTAAGAAAAAGGCAAGGGCACCAGGATCTACATATCATAGGCAGCTCTAGAATGGAGAGTAGTTTGATGAAAGAGTAACTGAACAGTTGGAAATCTCCCTGGACAGTGACTGAAGATACTTCATTTCAATGAAAAATCTAGGCGCTCATAAAACAATGCTATTAATTAAGGAAAGACTACCTTGAAGTCTTTGTTTTCAGTTTTCCTAGAATAGACATAAAAGAATATTCTAGGATTTTTGACAATTCTAGAAATAGGGAATAAGACATAAGCATTTCAAGGTTGAATAAAGAGAATGAAGAAGTGATCTTTCTGGGTATTAAATATTACTGTTGCTTTAAATTTTAACAGATATTTCAATTTAAACATTGGAAAATGTTTTATGCAAATTGGAAAAGAATGAAAAACAGAAAGGAATTAAAGCAATACTTAACTGAACTAAATGTGCCAACTTTTTCCCTTTTCTTTTTCACCATGTTTCCTTTCTTCTTAAATGAATCTATTTTAGTCCACTCTCAGATGAACGTAAAAGTATTCTGAAAAAATTCTACTAGGAATAAAGATACTTGGGAACTTGAAATCCCAAAAACATCCACATGATGTACTTCACACAATGCTTACCCAAACAAATAATTTATTGGTTTATTGACAAACAGAACTATGAGTTGCTTTAAGACATCTAATTGCTTCTGGTGATAAACAAAGATCATTTTTACTACAATTAAAAGGATTTCTCACATATGGGAAAACATAAATTCAACTGCAACATACTTATAGAAGGAGCCAGAGTAATGGAAGGCAGTTCAATAAAGAATAGGGACAAAGAATTTCTCACCATAAAATTCATGTAACAAAGACTTAGTAGTAGTTGTCATGACTGGCTCAAGATATGAAGCTCTCCACAAAGATTGGTGAGTGCAGTTAGAGAAATAACTATGCTGAGAACTATCATAACAATGTCAAAGAGTGAGAGATGTTAAAAATCCTGTCTCAAATATAGGCAGGGAGTGGGGAGGGAGAAGATGGGTGATTTTACTAGCACTCCAGGGGGACAAAGGGGAGATATGGGACACATGCTGTGAAGTGGGGTGAAGGGAGGACAATTGTGGTGGTTGAAATGGCCCTGTTTCATTGTCACTACGTACCATAAATACTACTGTGAAAGATTTGCTATTCACTCTTTGGTCACAATAAAATTATTATTATTAAAAATAGCAATACAATACTAAAAAGCAAAAGACAATTATGTTTTTACTTAGTATTTAACATGTTTTATATGTCTTTATCTAAACTTCTCATCTGTCAAAATGGCCAATATTTTACTAAGCTGAGTTATATTTTATAAATATGCAACATTTTCACTTCCGGGGCCCGGGAGATAGCATGGAGGTAAGGCGTTTGCCTTTCATGCAAAAGGTCATCGGTTTGAATCCCGGTGCCCCATATGGTCCCCCGTGCCTGCCAGGAGCAATTTCTGAGCATGGAGCCAGGAGTAACCCCTGAGCACTGCCAGTGTGACCCCCCCCCAAAAAAAAGGGTAAAAAAAAACATTTTCACTTCCATTTCATTTTCTTTCTAACCATAGTACAGGACATAATGGTACATAATTGTTATTTTATTTTTCAAATATTTATTTTTAAATTTCATTGAGATTCTGTGGTTTACAATACTATTAGTAATAGTGTCTCATGCATGTGATTCTAATATGATAATAAATATTGGTAATAAAAACATTTCATTCTAAATCCAAGGATAAGAGTATATATTCTATTTGAAAAAAATTCAGTTGTGTTTGCTTCAGATTAAAAAATACTCTTCACTGAGATATACCTGGCTATTATGTTAAATCTGAGCATTTAATAATGTAATAAGATGCAAAAGTCACAAAGAATGTTGCTCTCAGTCTTCCAGTTGAGACAAAGAGTATATGCTTCATAGTTTTAGTATCTAAGTGTAATGACAGTTTCCCAGTTAAAGTTATGTATAGATACAGCACTATTTTTTCAAGCTCATTAATAAGTCTCTACAAGATCCCTTTCTCATATGTCCTTTTTCTTTTTCTCAGAAACTTATAAAATGACAGTGCCTAAAATGTTAGGCCCTATACCAGTGTCTCTAGAAAGGAAACATAGCAAAGTCATCTGTACTCTCTTCTCTAAGACTTAAATAAAGAGAACTGAGCCCCAGTCAGTTTCTGTGATAAAATCCCACCTCCCCCTTTCTCTGGGTTAAAGAAAGTAAGATGTGACAGACAATTATTAGTGAACAGGGAAAAATGTCTACTTTAATAGGCTTGACTTCATTATTGCTATTTGTAAACTACTTCTTTTGAAGAACAAAGGACTGAAACAAACCTTCTTGACATTTGATTTTAAGAAAAGCAATTTAAGATTGCTCCAAATGTGCAGCAGTTCATTGAAAAAGAACTTGAAGAGAAAATACAAAAATCAGGAGTTAACCCTGTCTTCTACTACAGGCTTTAGTTGGAAATATCTATGGTCTTTGGAGAGCAACAGGAAAAAATGTATCAATAATGTCAGCATAAATTCAGCACCATTAATTAAGCCTGTGACTCTAAAGACTTAGTTTAGGAACAAAAGACATGATTAGGATATTAGTACAAGAAATTGAATATGAAAGCATTCATTTACTCAATATGTATTTGATTGTATGCTATGACAAATAATTCAATAATTAATAATATTTAGACATATCAATATATAAAACAATCCCTGTTCTTTGTCCTGTTAACCGTACGTTCAATTATGTAGAACAATATCTTATAATTTCAAAGTTTGTTTATTAGAAGAAAGATTTAAGAGCAATAAAAATGAAAAGAAAAAAGGTATAGATTATTGCATGACATTGCTAAGGGTATAAGCTGTATATAAAGGTATAAACTATTACATGGCATCATTTATGAATATGCCATTTAATGCTGTTCCTAAATATTAATGAGCTACTTGTGCTATTTTATCTTCTGAGAAGCAAAGGATGAGATCTTGATACAAGTCTGAAATTAAGCAAAGAGGATAAAGAAAAACTGGAAAACAGTGTGTAAGACTGCAGTGCAATTCCAGGGAAAGTTCATCAAGAACATCAGGGTTTTTTTTCTAGTTAACTCAGCCATTAGAGCAACTCTGCATCTCCCAGAAACAGAATTGTCATTGGTTAGAAGAACCCATCGATAATTTGGCTTTTGTGCCATCATTGTGATTTGTTCAGAACAAAGCAGCTGAGACCATTAACCAATTATTCTCCTATAATCAGAGCTATGAGAGTCATGTTCTCAGGATTGCCACAATTAATCATAGTAGACATTTCATATTTTAGACAGAATAGTATCAATATTCTTTCTTCTTGCCATGGCACTCTTTTATTTTACTAAGAACTAAAGTCTCTATATATGCAGTCTTGGCAAAACCATTTACTTTAATGGTCCTTTAACTTGTTCCCACTTACCCAGTTTTTCTCATTGGATAACTGTAATTTTGAATAGAGATCTCCAAAATGAAACATTTAGAAGTAGAAATATTAAATCAGAAAGCCAAGAAAGGGATAGTACAGTGGGTAGGGCACTTGCCTTGCATGAAGCAGACCCAGGTTTGATCCCTAAAACCCCAAGTGATCCCTGAGCCCAGCCAGGAGTGATTTCTGAATGATGAGCCAGTAGTAAGCCCTGGACACAACAAAGTATGTTCTCCAAAACACAAATAATTGAAAATAAAGAATGACCAAAAATCTTTCCAGTTCTTTTTGCTACTTCTTCCTACCATTTTCAAAGCCCTTTTTTTAAATTAATATCTTTGGCTCTATAAGTGAAAGTATTTTGTATAAATTATTACTTTTTCTTTAAAAAAAGTCAGAATCAACAACAATTAAATCCTGATACCCAAACTTTAACAACTAATCTTAAAATGGTGTCAATTATGATGGCAGCCTGCTGTAAGTGGTGATGGCATGGAATGGATTCTGGGAATATAGGTGGAGGGAGATTGACACCAGTGGTGGGACTGGTCTTGAAAAATTGCATCTCTAAAATCCAATATATATATAACTTTGTAAATCACAATATTTACATAAAAATGTAAAGACAACTGCTTAATTAGTAGAGCACACAACATAAACAGTCCCTGAATTTTTTAATTTTTTTAATTTTAATTTTTAGACTTTCTTTTTCAGACCCTGAATTTTATCCTTGATAACTAATTCAACCTGCTAAGACCCTGAAGTTTAGGCCTAGTATTGTCAGAATTGACCATTTTTAAGAAACAGGAGAATTAGACTCAAACTTATGAAAAATGCTAGCTACTAAAATAATACCCTTAGAAAAAGAAACTCACGAGCTAAAGGAAAAAAATGCAGGTTTTAGATAGTATTACATGTGACCAAATCCTAGATTCTCTCTTTATTTACTAAATACTCTCAGAAGTGGTTTGTATACTTTTCCTCCCAGATCTTCATAGTGACTAGTGATACCTCTTTGCTTTTGAGTTAAGGAAACCTAATTCTGAAAATCAGAGTCATCAAACGTCTTATATAATATTAACTTAAAACATACAGTCATTTCATATTGTAGGACTTAGAAAGCCTAAAGATGAGCGAGAACTCTGTGGAATAAAATTTCTGAGCTCAGAGTAATTAAGTCAATTATCCAAGATTGAAAGGCCATTTGTTGTGATTAGAATTCTCAAATCATATGACTCTGTTTAATGGGTTCTCTGCTCAAACATAGCTCATTTCTCCAAAAAAAATAGAAAAATTGCCCCAAATATCATAGTTTTAAAGACCTGAGAAATAGAATAATGGGTATGAGACTAATACATACTCCATCTCTGATATCCCATATGGTACCCAAACCTAGCAGAAATGATCCCCATGCACAGAGCCACTAAGACCTGAAAACTGCCGGTGTGTACTACCCCCCAAAAAACCTACTAAATTTTGTGATTGATGAATAATGTGGTTTTGATATCTTTTCCATGAGAGAAAAAGTTAATGCTAATGCATGTTATTGATAAAAATAAGCCAGAGGAAGTAGCAAATTCAGCACTGATCTGGTCCTTTCAATGTAATTAGATTAAAAATTAGCATTTGTATTTGAAGTATTGACGAAGTCATAAGAAAATGATAAAATATATTTTATGGGAGAAAGCAGAAATCATAATATAGAATTTAGAAATGTTAAAACTGTCACTGTAAATAAATGGTTAAGGATCTCCAAATAATTTTCCAGTGTTTAATATAAGATTGCAGTTTTAGTTGTCAATTTAGCACTTTCCAATAGCATGCAGACAACAAACATACTGAAAATGTCTTACATTGTGCAAACACTATTTTGAGCAAAGACTCAGGAACATTGTGCCAGATTGTCTTGAGTCACAGCTTGGCAGGCATGTGAGACATAGAAGTTAGATGCTTCCTCAACTTGTTGCCTCTCTCCTAAAGTACAACTGAAATCTCATCAGAATTTGAGGCCAAACTCAGTGCCCAGGTAAGCATGTCTATACCTACCACAATGAGGTATTCGCAATACCAAAACTGTTACATGTAAGCAGTATTTTGTAAAAGCAAAACTCCTAGTTCTGCACTTAGGGAGCACGAGGGATCATAGATGGTGTTCATGGAAGGACAGTACCTTACCTGCATCTACTCTAACTATATATTTTTCTTAGAATGTCTAAAGAATACATACTTTTAGCTTCTTAGTTTCTATAGTTCTCCTTGTTCAACTATATTACTATAAGACTTTAAAGAGGGGTCCAAGAGATGGAATATTAGATAGATCTATTGCCTTGCAGTAGGTTGATGCTAGCTCATATAATCACTGGCAATTCATCTGTTCCCCAAAGCTCTACCAGTTGTAATTTCTATGGTATAGTGAGGAGATAGCCTTAAGCAAGGTGTGGTTCCAAAAGTAAATAAATAAAATAGAAAGACAAGAAAAGAAATAAACATATATGCATGAATAAGCATTAGTATTTGTTCAATAAATTATTTTTTAAAAGCAAAAACCTAGTGCTTGACAGAGTCTACAATCCATTCTCTGCTATTACTGATGAACAATACTTATTGGGTCAGAGAGATAAAATGATGGACAAGCTACTTGTCTGGCCAAAAAATTAAATTAAAAGGCAACTTATTGCATTCTCTTGCAGATTACTGCACACTCATAGTTAGTTCTTCATTCTTTGAGAGTTCTGATCAGATTCTATCTACCAAAGTATCTAAAAAAACATTATGGGTTCAGGTAAGTGGTTTAGTACTCATACCTGGTATGTGCTGAAATTCAAATTCAAGTTTAAACACCAGATGACTTCATCTAACCAGACCCTTCACTGCTATGTGTAGCTCAGAGTATTGACAAAGTGGTCTATTGGTCCAAGGCACCACAACACATAAGGAGCTGTATGTCCTTGGACATTTAAAATTACCTGCCATTCCTGGTCAGTAAAGTATCAAAGAAAGAGGCCTCTCTGGATATCCTGGACTTAGGAGTCCAATCCTGAGCTCGTTTTCAGACAACCTCCCAACACCAAAAAATCTTTGTAAACTAGTTCAGGTTCCAGATGTTCTATCTTTACAACAGTATGAATATCAGAATAGTATGCTCTTTTTTTTTGTTTGTTTTTTTGTTTTTGGGTCACTCCCGGCAGTGCTCAGGGGTTACTTCTGGCTCTATGCTCAGATATTGCTCCTGGCAGGCTTAGGGGGGACCATATGGGATGCCGGGATTCAAACCACCATCCTTTAATGCAAGGCAAATTCCTTACCTCCATGCTATCTCTCCAGCCCCCAAGCAATCTTAATTTTCTAAATAAATCCAAATCCTTAATGCAAACAACTTTAATTTTCTAAATAAAAAATAATCATTTTCTTCTTCCCTTTGATTATGAGAATATACTTAACTTCTTTCACCAAGATAGGCTTAACATTAATAACTTAGATGGGTCACTGACAAGCTTTCCTTCCTATTCAATGATTTCTATTCAATAAATAGAATCTATTTGGAAATTACTCCATAGAAATGTTCTGTGCCGCATCACACAACAATTTACATGCAAATATAAAAGCAAAATGAGTAAGTTGGAGATTGATCAGGGTGTACAAAGTTGGGCTAATGCAAAAGCTGAAGAAGGAAAAATTGCTATGTAATCTCTTATGCACAACAGGTAGTTTTATATCATTCTAGAAATTAAACACAATGAAACAACCGTAAGTAGAAGGAAATTTTTCTCTAATCTCAAAACACATTGTGACTTTAATATTTTCCTTTTAACAGTATCTTTTCTTAGTGAAATTGTTAAGATTTCTTTTGCTCTTTCACTCCTACTGTATTTCTGAAAGAGTCTCTCATTTTTCAAATGGTGGAACATGATGTTTCAAAAACTGAAGAACTCCGAGGAAATAATAACTTCAAGAAAAACTCTTCTCTTTATCATAGATAAAATCAGTCCTTTGTTTAAAGCTCAGTTACACTGCCATTTGGTAGAGATGTTCGAAGTTATGTTCTTTTTACATGCTGTCCCGTTCATAACGAGGCTTCTTGTTCTTATAATTAGCATTCTGTGCACTTGCAAGTACTAAAAACCAAACCACAGCTTATATAGAATAACTGGACTAGAAAATATAATGCAGTGAAGGGTGACTGCCTAGAATACCTTCGACCCCAGAGCATAAGAAGAACAGAGAAGGAAAAGAATCAAGGGGTAAGGGAAGATGAGAAAGGGAAGTGATGGGGGATAGGTAACAGGGTTTTCATTATACCAGTGATGCAGAGTATGGTATAGCTATACATCAAAGCACAACTTCAACTGCACTGAAAACATGGGATCTAGGCTGAAACCACTGAACTTTTTAATGTGTCTGTTAAGGTAGAAAAAAGAAAGTGGGTACAAAGCTGTGGTGGAAAGAGGAAGGGGTGATGGAAGTGTGGTGGGGGGCAGGATAGAGCATAAGAACACTAGTGGAGAGAAGTTAATACTGGTGATTGTGGTGCTGAAATATTGTATTACTAAAAGTCAACTATCAGTAACTTTGCAAATCACATTCTTTAATTACATATTTTAAAGAAAAACACAGAACTTCAAGAAGCAATGTATGCATAAGTTTTACTGTCATCTTCTCTCAAAACATATACTACAATGTATAAAGTATGAAATGACTTAGTAGGTGATTTTTATTGAAGATGCAAAACTGAGTGTCAGTCTTGACATATCTTTCTTTCTCATCCCTTCCTCCTCAAATAAATTCTGTCAATTTCAGTTCAAAAACCTCTGGAATCAATTATAAATTTATTCAATCTTTCAGTTTTACTGAATCACATTACAGACTAAGACAGGATTTCCTAAAATTCAATATCCTGCAGAATCTCCTGGAGGGCTTATAGAAACACAGACAGCCATCTGGGACACCTCCAGATTTGACTCAATAGGTCTAGGCAAGGCCAATAATTTATATATCTTACACATGTACATGATGCTATGACCAGGCTCCAAATTGCATTTTGAGTAGCACTTGCCTGATCCACTCTTATTGCTCATGTGTAATACCTACCTCACAAGCAATAAAAATAATTTTCATAAATATGAAATAAATTTTAGCAATCAGTTTGTAAAAATAAAGTAATCATCATGTGATTGATTTCCCTGATTTAAACATTTTTACAATGTCTAATTAAAGCATTTTTAGAAAATAGTAATGAACTCGGGTAGTTTTTTTTTTTTTTGGAGGTGTGTGTGAGTACACCCAACAATGCTCAAAATTACTCCTGATTATATAATCAGAAATTATTTTGGCAGTGCTCAGGGAACCATATGGGATGCTGCGGATCAATCTTGGGTCAATCATATGCAAAGCAAGCACTGCTTACCTGCTGTACTATTTCCCTGACTTCTTAATAGATTTTTTTAGTAAGATACTTAAAACATTTGGCTACTTAACTGTTATAACCTGAGTTTGATTAGGCAGACTAGGAAACTTGGCCTTGGCCATTCATTCCAACCAAGAAGTCCAACACATAGATTACTCAGAGTCAGGAAACTTTTCTAATATGTGTCTCCTATCAAAATGAAACATAATCCAGTCTATAAATTCTTCAGAGCAAGATAAGCAGGCCTTTGACTACAAACATCTAGCTAGACAAAAGAGAATTTCTAGTCCTGGTGCTTTCATAATGTTAAGTAATTTTCAGGTTTTAAGATTGTCCTAGAATGGCAGCAGAGAGCAATTTCATGATTTTAATGGGATGCTGTGCATCAGTTTCCACTAGATACGCATGTACTGTTTTGCTTTGATCTAATCTATAATGTAAAGAAAATCATAAATAAGCATGCAGGACACAAATAGACCAGCAGGCCAAGTACAGTTCCTGGATCTGAGTGCAACATGGAAGCTTCAGATTAGTTTTTGGTGTATTAATTAATCAGATTAATTCTTGGTGTAAAATTTTAAAATAATGAGTAAGAGATGGGTGTAATGAATTTATGGCAACTTTGTACATAAATAAATTTTAAACTAAGAGACAGATACATGATAAAAGCTTCAGTTATGTTATCCAAAGATCTGAATTTCTGAGAACAGTATTTATGTACATTTTTGTGAGAATCCAAGAATAGAGGCTCATTATAGAAAAATAAAGCAAAAGGTCAATGCTGTTTTGTATTTTTAGTTAGCGGTAACTTTTACTGTAATTCAGTTAACATGATACAATAGAATTAGCTACCATGGTTTTGAGGTAGTTATTGCACATTCATTTCCACCAAGGTGCCCATGACTCTTCACCTCTGATATTATATGTAATCACTAGTTTACCTATTCCTTCTCCCCTATTTTTCTCCACATTGCTTGGCAATCTCAATTTTGAAATAAAAAAGCAAGATTTTGTCATATTTAAAACTATCTAACTGCTTTTATTCTTGTGTCTCTGAATTATTGAACTCAGCATAATACTCTAATTCCATCCAATTGCAAAAATCTGCAAGCTATTATCTGTACTTACAGTGGCATAGTATTCCAGGTATGTCTGTGTTATATCTATATATCATGATTAGTCAATCATCTGCATTGGATATCTGGGTCAATTTTATTAATATTAAATTAGATCCATGCAATGTTATATGATTCTTAGAGTTGAGAATGCATTTAAAACTGTCTAGAATGGTGCAATTTTATCATTTTAACAAAACCATAAAAACATGGACCTCACAATTTAAGACATTGAAGAATGCAGAATATTTTTGAAATTGGTTAGAGGGCCATAATTTTTAGTATAGTAAGGGTGAACTAGAATTAGCCCATAAGTCAGAGCTCAGTTACCCAGGACCAGCTACTAAATTTGGAAGTTCTGAAGTACCAGTACATCAGGAAATGGGAGTCAAAAGATCTTGAGAGACAATGGAAAAGGCCAGATCAGGAGAGAGGAGAGATGTTAAATGTCTGTATGTTCAGAAATTACTTCATGAAAATGTAATTTGTCCCATCACCTGGGCCCCACAGCCCTTGGTTCTGCTGTAATCCTAATGTTTTTTAAACAATAGAGTCAGTCATTCCATTTAGTAATAAGCTTTATAAAGTATGCAGCTTATCCTAATAATCAATAGTGAACAATATTCATCTATTTATGACTTTAATCAGATATCTCTAAAGGTGATTATCTCTATTTTAGAGAAAATCAAGTTTAAACTTTGACACTGAACTAAGAAAAATACACATTGTTTGTTGTAGAGCTAAGATTCCACACCAAGTCTAAATTTTTCTAACAATTATAACGTAAGTAAGTATTCAGAGCTTTTGCTTAACCTAAGCACACTAAGGGCTGATAAGAAAACTTTGGCAAGTATTGATCCTCCCAACTTCAATATTATTACTCCTCATCACTGAATAAGAGAGATCACTGAATAAGAGAGATACAGAGATGGTGAAGGAAGATAAAAGGCTTTCTAGGTAAGAAGCTGATATTAGCTATGCCCATACATGAACTTAGTCTTTGAGGGAACAGGAGTCTATGAGTCAGACTGTCAAGATCCTGGCTTTTTCCACTTAAATGCTCTGTAAATAAATTTATTTGGCTGCGAAAGGGGAATGAATAAGATCTGACTCTCAAGGGTTGATAAGAGGACTAAATTAAGGCATAAAACTAGCAGAAAGCAGAGTATAGGACTGTTTAATCTACAGTATACACTCAGTAAAAACTGTTTTAGGAGTCATACATATTAGGTAAATTGGCATTGAGAAGAAAAGGTACATCGACTCTACATAGATAGTAAGAATGACCACTCAGGCTGAAAAGGACAGACAGAGCTAACCAACCCCTGATGAGACACCTAAATCCAATCTCTATGTCTGGTCTCACTTTGTTCTGACCATCCTGGCTAGATGGAGTGCATGGGTGAATGTGGAACACTTCAATAATGGACTGACATAAAACTCATGCTCACAGAATGAACAATACAACCTGAATCAATGGCAGAAAAAAAACCTATTCAGATGTGTGTGGGCTTATTCAGATAGGTGATGTAGCTAGCGAAGTTACCTCCATTTATAGCTACAGAATTTGGATACTTGCAAATAAAAACATAGATTCACTGTGCATACTGCTTTTGGCAAATGTTCTTTCTGAGTGCATATATGAGCTACCTATCTTAAATACCAAATGCATAGGAGAATATAGAATTTAATTCTTCTATAAAGACCAAAAACATATAGAGAACCATAAAATCATAAAAACATCATAATATTCATTGTATTTTGAGTTATACAAGTCACAAATTATGGAACAAAGTGGATAAGTGAGGATAGCAACAAATTCTGACACAGAGTTGCGTGACACAGAGCTGTCTGGCTCAGAGCTGTCTAATATACTTAGACATAGCAGCATTGAATTTAATGGCCCTTTAAACATTATGAGAACTTGTATGTGGCAGCATCTATTTGTTGGTCTTTTTTACATTATCAGAACTGCAAATTTTGTAAGTATCAAAACTAAATATCCTCTTGCTATTTATCAACATACAAATACTCATCAGTCATATATTCAGCAAACTTGTTTATACAACTCTGTGTGCTATTTACAAAGATGGGTACTTATTTTGGGGCATGCTTCCTCCCAAGACCTGGGACTAGGTACAATTTCCCATAAATCTGCATGGATTTATCTGTGTCTACTACAACAATAACACCAGCCAAGGAAGAAGTAATGCTGGGTAACTATAATGTTCCTAAACCAAGTCATAAAAGACTATGTAGCTGGGGCCAGAGCAGTGGCGCAAGCGATAAGGCACCCTACCTTAGGATGGACCACATTCGATTGATTCCCTGGCATCCCATATGATCCCCCAAGTCAGGAGCAATTTCTGAGCGCATAGCCAGGAGTAACCCCTGAGAGTCACTAGGTGTGGCCCAAAAACAAAACAAAACAAAACAAAACAAAAAGACTATGTAGATGTTGACTGGCTTAGAAAAACCAGACTACTTTAGCTCTTCACTAACTGATAACTATGAGTAGACACTTCAGTTGATTTTCCCCATTTGTTGCTAGACTCTAAGGAGGCCAGATCAGCAGGAGAAGGTATCTGAAAATCACATGAAGGAAAAGTTTCTCCCACTTCAGAAACTCCTAAACACTAACCTTGCAAATACCACAGAGGACAAGTGACTTTGCCATGCCCACTGACTACTGACCTAGATATTAATAAACAACAGATTCTGTGACAAGCTATCAAGTTCAGGTACAGCTATTCACAAAAAAAAACAAAAGAAATACTGTTCTATTTTCTTGACCCTCCTAGCCTGTAAGTAAGAACTGAACAACCCTTTCACAGAAAATGGTTTCCAAAGACTCCACTTTCTTAATTTCTCTGGAAAATGGGTCCCTATTTGAACTCCTTACAGACTCTTAAAATTCACAGAAAATGTCCCCGCATCCTCTTGACTTCTAGAAATGCAAGATTATGTATTGTATTGTTCCCCAGGCAAACTTTTATGCATAATTATAGCCAAAGGTACTATAACTTGTGACACTAACACACATCATGCTGTGGTTTTGAAATCTTCAACACCAGAACCTTTATAAACAATACACTTGTCCTGATATTGCCTTTCTTCTGACCTGGATTCTAGTCTGAATCCATGGAAGGGTTATAGTAAAACTATTCAGTTTTTCTCAGAATATTCTTTTCTTTCTTCAAGTTTTAACCTGTTTGTTTTTGTTACTTATACTAATCTCAGGTTGGTAGTGGCTAGCTCTTGCTGAAATATATTTCTATCTGGCTCACCAGATATTGTGAAAATACAGACTACAATACTATACTGGAAAACCTAGATCTAAAGAAACACTTATTGAAACATGACACTTTATATTGGAGAAACATTTTCTTGACCATTACTTGAGAGGACATGATAACCCTTGCCTTAAAATTTGGGTTCTAAATGAACCCCCAAAAATTACAAGACCATTTCTTAGCAGTCAAATGTGAAAGTCGAATTGCTTCATATTTAAACTGTAAAACTTGCAAATAACTCTAAGTCTTAAAATCTTATGGCTTTGTCTTTTTCCTGCTCTTACAGCTTTGTCTTTTTCCTCTAATTCTAAAATATCTGGAAGCCGTGATCAAATATTTTTTTAAGTCTTCTGCAGAAGTAGTATTAAGAGACTGTAACAGAACTCACTAAGGATATCTTTCATAAAAATTGAAGTGTTAGAAGAAAAGCAGCAACATTTCTTAATTATCTGCCACATAGAGCATATTGTCAAAACACCAAGGTTATGAGGGAAACTTCTTCTCTTTCATTACTTATCATGAGCTGGCTTACTAGAGTCAATATGAAAATTCAGACAGATTGAATATGTCTACTAGAGAGAAGACAATGTTGTCCAATAAGTGGAATTCATATCACATTATATTATGAAGATATTTTAATACTATATATTTTTAGAGTTTATTGTGTCAAAATAGACAGCTATCACTTCAAACCTACCTTAAGAAATTTTGAAGGACATGGGTAAGATAGGACCAACCTTTCTTATCTTCTTCATACTATTTCCCATTCACTCCTCTTTCTTCTGTCATTCCTACCAACAGAAGCCACTTCAGCTCCTAAACTCTCCTCCTATACCCTACATCACTATTTATTTCCTGAAAGTTTCCATTTTTCAGCTTCTGGTTTGAATTTGAATATATAAATCTAGCAGCTGAGTATAAAGGATATCTTAGAACGTATTTTGGGGGTGGGGGGTGGGGGATGACAGTAAACTGCTTTTGTGTCATGATACAACACTTTGAGATTTATATCAGAGAAAATTAAAGCTTTAGCTGCATTTTAAAAAGAAAAAAAGTGGGGCTGGAGAGATAGCACAGTGGTAGGGCATTTGCCTTGTATATGGCAGACCCAGGACTGGCCTTGGTTCTATTCCTGGCATCCCATATGGTCCCCGAGCTGAGCTTGTCGGGAGCAATTTCTGAGTGGAGAGCCAGGAGTAACCCCTGAGTGTCACTGGGTGTTTCCCAAAAAAACAAAAATAAATGAAAAATTAAATAAATAAACACAACAAAAGAAAAAACAATATAAACAGCACTGATAATTCTAGACACTGGATCATGATAAGCAAAAATTAGATAAAGAAATATGAAGAGCATCACGAGGTAAGGAAGATGTGCAAGAGAGAATTGTTAGGGCAATCATCTATAAATTATCTTTGGGGACCTGTGTTCCAATTAAGTTTCTTTAAAAAATAGTCATTATTGGCCTGAAGCAAGTGGAGTACTTTCCTTGCATGTGATCGACCCAGGTTCAATCTCCAGCACTGCCCATGGCTTATTCCGGTCTCTGTGTTCAGAGATCATTCTTGGCAGGTTTGGGGATCATATGAGGTACAAGGGATAAAATCTGGCTTAGCTATGTGCAGGCCAAGTATCCCACATCCAACTCTAATAACTAGGTTTTATGAAACTTGAGTTTTGAACACAATCAACTCAGCCTTTCCTACTACACTGGGTGGTGTCGTTCTTTATTTTTTTTATTTTTAAATTTAATTGGAAATTAAAACCTTTCCCCCAAAACACTGTGTTCAGTTTTAAGTTCAGAAAATTAAATTTTGCTTTTTGAATGACTGATGATTTCTTAGAAATTCAGGCAGCATAAAATATGCATTGTAAACTTTAATGTATGGCAGATCACTTCAGTTCGTTCATCCTGAAGAACTGAAATTCTATACACATAGAGCAATACTTTCCCATTTCTCCTTTAATATAATTTAGCAACCACAAAATTTGACTACTTTATTATCTCATGTCAGCAAAGTTATGTATTATTGAGCCCCTGTAAGTGACTAAAATATTTAATATTAAGAAGCTATATATCAAGTTTATCATTTCGATCACAATCTCTAAAAATACAAAGAGTCTCTTGATTATGGATGCTGTATTAAAGCTATATGTGGATTTCTAAACTCAAGATAGAATTAATGTGCAAAAAACATTACATGGCTAATACACCTCACAACAACAAAATTTGTAATTCTAATCCCTTGCACCATAAAATGTGACTTTATTTGGCAATATAGTTTTTATGGAGATAATGAAGTTCAAATGAGGCAAAATAGGGCAATAGGCAAATTAGGACACAAACAGTCACAATGGAAAATGCTATATAAAGATGAAGGTAGAAATCAGGGTAATGTTCTAAAAGATAAGGAATACCAAGGTTTGTCAGCAAACCACAAAATGCTATCAAGAGAATTTCACTGCCATCATAAGAAACCAACCCAATTCACCTTTTAATTGCTGATTTTGGAACAGACATTTCTATTATCTAAGTTGCTCAATATTTTTCTAATTTTCTAACAAATGCATTTTTTTCTAAAATTATTTAATTTCCGTGCTTTCTTTAATCTTTGTTCTTATATCTTCTCCCCTCCCCCCACTCCCGCCAGGCGTGGAATCCATTTAATTGGAAAGGTAAGCTTTCTCTAGAGATACATTTAAAATACCATTTAAATGTTTGAACTTGGGAAATAATTATGTTGGTCTTTCACAGCATAAGAAAGTTATAAATTTCTACCACTAAAGTTTAGCAGAATAGCTGCAGTCAAGAAGAAAAGTATGACATGACATCTCAGCTTGTTTGCTCTCCATTTGTAGAATTATGAGAAAAACTATAGGAGGTCAGAAATAATCTCCCTTTTATGAGATCCATGGCTTTGAAGCAGGGTGAAGCTGTATTGGATAGTCTTTGGGTTTTTTTGTTTTGTTTTGTTTTCTAAAACTAAAGGCACACTTTTTCTCTCTGCTTGGGAATTTTACAACTGCTTTAATCACCATAAAGGTGGCTATATACTTTTGAGGAAATGTGATGGCATAAAAGGAGCTGCAGTTTATTTTCAGAGACAAAGTCTGGCCTCTATATAAAGGATGGCTATATTCATCTAATGCATGCATTTTCCTTCCATGACTAAAGATTTAAGTAGTACAGAAGGAATAGTGAGTTCTTTGATTTGTGGTACGTTCAAGGGGAAGACAAAGTGGTAGAAGACATCTACCATGGTTTAAGAGACTAAGAAGATAAGACACTTATGGAGCATTATCAGCCTCAAAACTCAGCTGTAAAAGTCAATTACAGAAACAGCACAGAGTTCAAGTATGCACTTATCAATGAACACATAAACAGTAGTTTGGTTTTTCCCACTCTTTTCTATTAGTTCAGAACTCACTCACACTGAGATATCACAACTATGGAGCTGAATGTCGATGCCTCAGATATTGAGTTTATATTAAAAATTATTTAAGTCACTACATAAAAGGCAGCAGTGTTGATGGAGACTGCAGACTTAACTGGGGGAGGACTGTTTTCTGTTTCTTTTTTTTTAAGTAAAAGTCACCGGATCTCTATCGACAATTCTTTGTTGTTGTTGTTGTTGTTTGCTTTTGGATCACACCATCAATAGTCAGAAATTATTCCTGGAAGTATTGATAGAACTATCAGGAATGCCAAGAATTGAAACTGGGCTGGCTGTGTGCAAGTCAAGTCCCTTCCAGCTTTATGAAGGTAAGCATACCAACTGCTCTGGCCCCATTCCTGGCAATTCTGAGGCCAGTCTGCAACTCAATGCAAGGGCCCAAGAAGCAAGGAAGCAATGATTCTGGGCCATGCCGGGTTGCAGAGATTACTAAAATAATCAGAGCAGTGATAGAGTCCCCCTCTGGGGAGTGTCTTCACCTGGCAATGCTCCTGGTACCATCTGATGTAAGAAATCAAATCAGGGTTGGACACTTGCAAAGCAAAATAATTCCTTTCTTATAGCTACAACTGAGACTTGTGTTCTGGACATTCTCAATCCTTCTATAACATTAAGGTAACTAAAATAACAAAGTCAGAAATTTACAACAGATATTAACAATAAAATTACATGAAATTGCATCCCTCATAATTTTCAATATACAGATTTAAAAAGCAAACTCCTTGTAATTTTGAGAACTTGGAGCCTCAAAAATTATTTTCAGATACCTACTTCCCAAATATAAACTTCTCAGGGAGTACACTAGATCAGAAGCATACCATGTCAGTTACAGGGAAGCCACAGAGAAAAAGAATATGATGTTGGAAAACATTCCACTGTCTTAGTAAACCTCACAGGAATTCTTTCATGGAAGCATCAATTGTATCAATCTTAATATTGAGAAGAATCTTCTAAAATAAGAATGCCTCTTGAGTGGAGAATAAATATCATGGAAAATAGAGGAAAAATATCAAAGCATTAGTATTGGAAAGGCTCACTCTAAAAGAGGAGACATCATTAAAAGTAATTAAAATATAGTTTTATGGGTCAGAGTGTTAGTGCAGTAGGAGGGGAATTTGTTCTGAACAGAGCCAATTGGGCTTGATTCCTGGCTTTTCAGACAGTCTTCAAAATATGAACAGAAATAATCTCAGACTGCACAGCCAGGGGTAAATCATGAGTAGCACCACCAACAGGGGCCTCAAAGCAAAACAAAAGAATAATAGACTTGTAAAATATGGCTATATGGAGAAGCCATTTCATTTTGAAGGGGACAAAGGTGAGACTGCAACAGAGGAATCATTAACTTTGAAATTAGAAGTCTTTATATTACGTATCGATTCCCAACAGTTTTCTAAATAACAATAAGACATGTTATTTTTGGGGCCCGGAAGATAGCATGGAGGTAAGGCCTTTGCCTTTCATGCAAAAGGTCATCAGTTCGAATCCCGGTGCCCCATATGGTCCCCCATGCCTGCCAGGAGCAATTTCTGAGTATGGAGTCAGTAGTAACCCCTGAGCACTGCCGGGTGTGACCCAAAAACAAAAAACAAAACAAAACAAAAAAAAGGAAATGTTATTTTACTCAAACATTGCAAGAGAAAAACCTCACCCCAATAATGTAGCTACAGAAAGTATAGCCCACATGTTACTACTGTGGATACATATCTTGCCCAAGCAAAGTCACCATATCTTCCCTCTTGAGATGTGCAGTTTCATACATTTATTCCGGGATGTGTACTGCATCTTTCTCTTGAGTGCATTATTTTCTGTTTCTCTTTCTTTCCCACTGCCTCCTCAGAATTTATAAATAAAA
This sequence comes from Crocidura indochinensis, assembly GCA_004027635.1. Taxonomy (NCBI): domain Eukaryota; kingdom Metazoa; phylum Chordata; class Mammalia; order Eulipotyphla; family Soricidae; genus Crocidura; species Crocidura indochinensis. The sequence goes on from PVKC010003853.1 coordinate 33,625, forward strand.
AATTTTAATTAGAAAGCAATAAAATAAAGTATAGGCAGGCAGATATATTTTAAAACACTCACAAATAATAGGAATATTTTAAAACACTCACAAATAATAGGAATGGATACCATTCCATTATTTTATCCCTTTAAGATTCACATACTTAAGAAATTAACCCCTCAACTATGATTGCATTTGTAGATATCTTTAATTACATAATAATTAAAACTGAAGCCTTTTAGTTAGGATCTAATTATTATGACTTGTGTCCTTATTAAATGATATTAGGGTAAAATATAAAATAAAACATCAAAGAAAAATATAAGCACCTAAAAATAGATATTAGGATAAAGAGCCACAGATTAAAGACCATATGAAAACAAAGGAAGGAATAGAATAGCATTTACAAAGCAAGGACAGAGGATTCAAAATGAAACTAAATTTTGTTGGCACTTTGATTTCGGGTTTTAAGTGTGCAGAATTGTGAGAAAATAAACTTCTATCATTTAAGCTACCCAGTCTTTACTGTTTTTCTATGACAATCCTTAACCATAAGTATATTAGACCAAAATGATACCAATAATACATATCAATGATATCAATAACTGAACAAAAATCCAGAATATGAATATGACATGAATATAATAAATAACTAACCATAAAATAATCACATATGAAGGTATACCACAAAAGAAATGAAAATAATTCATTCCTGGACAATTTAAATAAAGTGAAAAGTGGTATTGATCTGGTGAGGTGGGATGTTCTTTACATGACTGAAACCCAACTGCAATCATACTTGTAATCAAGATGTTTAAATAAAGATATAATTAAAAAAAGAAAAATTTACACACACAAACACAAAAGAAAAGTGGTATAAGGAAAAAAGAAAAAAGAAAACAGAAAGTGACAGAGGACAAAATATACATCATTGTGATTTCTTCTGATAATAAAAGTAAGAAAGAAACCAGAGGAAATAAAAAATACCCTAAGAAAAGCAAAATAAATGTGCTGATTGTCATATAGCACCCAACAGATACTAAAAGAATGTTACTTTAAATGAGATGAGTGAGAAGAAAGGAAGAAGGCTTGATTATTCCAATACTAATTATAATAAAAATTGAAGACAAGTTCTGTAAGTCAGATGACATATCTGAACACTTTACATAGAAGATTACTTCGAGGAGGCCTATTCAATATACTGTTCAATATACTGCCTTGTACAAGCCAACCCAGGTTTAATCCCTGGCATCCCATATAGTTCTTTAGTCTACCAGGGGTAAGCCCTCAGCAATATTGGGTGTGAGCCCAAAACAAAACAAAAAATGATGAACTATAAAAATATTAAACTTTCTAAATGATAAAATAAGTAGTTTAAAAAGAAAGACAGTTTTTCTGAGTTAAGATGCTGGAAGCTAAGACCACATTGTGGTCATAAGACACTTGGGTGGGGCCTTTGCTTCATTTCACTACCATCAGCATACTCTAAAACTACATGATAATGAGATGATCATCATGAAGGATAAGATCAACACCTTCATTGAAGCAGCCTGCGTCAACATGCAGTCATCTGACCAGGCATGTTTGCCAAAGCCTTGGCCAATGTCAACATTGGTAGCCTGATCTGCAACATGGAAGCTGGTAGACTAGTTCCAGCAGCAGGAACAAACCCTGCAGGTGATCTGGACCTCTCCGCTGCTCTTCATCAGCTGAAAAGAAGAAAGTGGAATAAAATAAAAAAGAATCTAAGGAACCTCTGACACGGATTTTAGTCTTTTGACTAAACATTTTGTAAAATGGTCAATAAAAAGATGAACTGAGAGAGAGACAGAGATAGAGACAGGTTAAGAGACAGAGGTAGAGAAACAGCAAAAACAAGACAAAAAGAAACATTCTAGAGGAACCACTTAGGTTTATTAATAAAATATTGGAAAGGATTGGTTGGATCAATGGTGAATTATATGACAAAATGCATGCAGTTGTAGGAAAGAATACATAATATCTAGCATATATTATTCTGAAAGTTATGTACTGCTAGATAATTGTATATACATGCTGTTCTTTGGTATATGCTGAATATGACATGCAAAAAGGGAGAAAACCCTAGCAGATATACTGTGATTATTATGATTATTTTAAATGAAGGTTAAAAATGTATACTTAGGGCTAGACTATTAATAACACAGTGGTTAGGACCTTTATCTTGTATGCTGTTGACTTGGGTTCAATTCCCTTCATCCAATATAGTCCCAGGCCTGCCAAGAACAACTTCTGAGCACAGAGCCAAGAGTAACCTCTGAGAGACACCAGGTGTGACCCAACCCCAAAATAAAACCAAATACTTAATTTGGGTAGTCTCACATTTCTTCAAATCAGCTCTAGTGAATGCTTCATTTTTATTTATAGATGTGGAGAGAAATGAACTGATTTAAAAAGCCATTGTAGTCTTAGTTATTTCTGATATAGTGGTAGGTTATAGACCACCAAGGGAGGACAATAAATAAGAAATATTAGTTCTTAAACAGAAAAAAAAACCTTTTACACAAATGAAAGTGTGTATATCATGCTTATTATTTGTGAAACTCTGCCTTCTAATTATTAATGTAAAAAACTCATTTCTTGGTGTTTTTTATGATTTCCATCCAAAGACAAGCAACACTAGAACTGTAACTAGATATAGGAAGTTTCTTTTGTGTATTGATCGACTGTTTCTCCTTATTCTTCTTCTATCTAACCTCTAACCTCCAAGATTAGATCTTCTCACATAGATTTTCAATGTTGGTTTTTTTTTTTTTTTTTTGGTGATTCCATTTTTGGATATTTTGAGCAAGCTCAGAAGAAAGACACTCAATTTACTTTGAAGTGACCTGAACAAGGTACCTAACTGACTAAGGATAAGTCTGCAGAAAGCATATATTTCAGACAAAAGGTAACTGTTCCTTTTGTTATACCAGCACCAGATGGTGGTTTTATCACTGGCTACCATTCTGCATTGTCAGTGATTGTCTCTATTTTCTTTCATCTCAAACTCTCCTTTCAATGACTATGTTATAATAAGATAGGGCTGGAAACCTTTTGTATCATTGTATTTTACAGTGTAGCCCTGACCTATGTCTTGGGAAGGATATGATTTTCTGAAGCTTCCAGTACCAAAGAACTGAGATACTTTGGTCTCTCCCAAGTGGGTATTCTACAATTATGTCCTGACTGTTATGTACTAAAAATTCACATGATCAGTGAATGTCCTTCAGAAAAAAATAATTCATGAAATAGGATAAAGCTCCCATAAAATTATTCATAGTTGAATTTTAGACATATTCAATCACCAATACACCACCAGTGTCAACTTTTCTCCATCAATGTTTATAGAACCATTCATATACCTCCACCTTCCAGCCTAATATCTTGACAAGCTCCTTTTTTTCTTTTGGTTTTTGGGTCACACCCGGCAGTGCTCAGAGGTTTCTCCTGGCCCCATGCTCAGAAATTGCTCCTGGCATGCATGGGGACCATATGAGATGGCTGGATTTGAACTGATGACCTTCTGCATGAAAGACAAATGCCTTACTTCCATGCTATCTCTCCGGCCCCGACAAGCTCCTTTTTAAGTTTGGTTGTTCAAGTTTGGATCTCATGATTTCAGTTTACTTGATATGTGGTTTGGATATTTAGTTCTGTCCATCCTTATCATCATTGTTCTGAATGTCCTTGACCTCTGCCTCCATTATTTCGTCTGTCTCTTCCCTCTCCATTGTATTAGTCTTTCCTTCCTTCCTTCCTTCCTTCCTTCCTTCCTTCCTTCCTTCCTTCCTTCCTTCCTTCCTTCCTTCCTTC